>CAUYON010098497.1:0-43064 GCA_963573935.1 Arctocebus calabarensis | reverse complement strand
CTTGGGAGGCTGAGGCAAGAGAATTGCTTAAGTCCAAGAGTTGGAGGTTGCTGTGAGCTGTGACGTCATGGTGCTCTACTGAGGGCAACATACTGAGACTCTGTCTCAAAAAAAAAAAAAAAATGCTCGGCGCCTGTGGCTCAGCGGGCTAAGGCGCCAGCCACGTACACCTGAGCTGGCAGGTTCGAATCCAGCCCGGGCCTGCCAAACAACAATGACGGCTGCACCCAAAAAATGGCTGGGCGTTGTGGTGGGCGCCTGTAGTCCCAGCTACTTGGGAGGTAGAGGCAGGAGACTCGCTTGAGCCCAGGAATTGGAGGTTGCTGTGAGTTGTGATGCCACGGCACTCTATCCAGGGTGACAGCTTGAGGTTCTGTCTCAAAAAAAAAAAAAAGAAAAAGAAAAACTCAGACAAGAGGATTGCTTGAGCCCAAGAGTTGGAGGTTGCTGCGAGTTATGACACCCTTGCACTCTACTCAGGACAACAGCTTGAGATTCTGTCTCAAAAAAATCCCCCAAAACCAAAGTGGACATATGACTACTTTTGTGTGGAGGCAAATAGTAAGACACTTAGCTTAATTTATAGGGAATTTATGCAACTTTTCAAAAACTATAATTTGAAAAGGCATTATATGCCAAAATATGTGGCCAAAACTGATGCCTATGAAGGACTGTGTCTTAAAGGACAAAATAGTGGAACTAAGAAAAAGTTTGTCTTCTCAACAAAAATGTTTTTTAAAAGTTATGACTCAGGTGGCACCTGTGGCTCATCGAGTAGGGTGCCGGCCCCGTATACCAAAGGTGGCAGGTTCAAACCCGGCCTCTGCCGAACTGCAAAACAGAAAAATAGCCGGGCATTGTGGCAGGTGCCTGTAGTCCCAGCTACTCAGGAGGCTGAGGCAAGAGAATCGCCTAAGCCCAGGAGTTGGAGGTTGCTGTGTGCTGTGACACTACAGCACTCTACTGAGGGCGATAAGTGAGACTCTGTCTCTACAAAAAAAAAAAAAAAGTTACGACTCGACTCATGGCTCGGCGCCTATGGCTCAAGTAGCTAAGGCATCAGCCACATACACCTGAGCTGGTGGGTTCAAATCCAGCCCGGGCCCGCCAAACAACAATGACGGCTGCAACCAAAAAACGGCCAAGTGTTGTGGCAGACGCCTGTAGTCCCAGCTACTTGGGAGGCAGAGGTAGGAGAATCGCTTGACCCCAGGACTTGGAGGTTGCTATAAGCTGTGATGCCATGGCACTCCACCCAGGGTGACAGCTTGAGGCTCTGTCTCAAAAAAAAAAAAAAAAAAAGTTACAACTCAGACAGATTCCATTGTAAAAGCTAGTTATGTGGTAGCATATTTAAGAGCAAAAAAAGTCAAAACCATTTACTGATGGTGAGTTAATTAAGCAATGGAGAGAAAGAGCACGGCAGAGGCCGGGCGAGGTGGCTCATGCCTGTAATCCCAGCACTCTGGGAGGCTGAAGTGACCGAGTCATGGGTTCAGGACCAGCCTGAGCTGGAGTGAAACCCCGTCTCCAAAAATAGCTGGGTGTTGTGGTGGGCTCCTGTAGTCTCAGCTACTTGTGAGGCTGAGGCAAGAGAATCGCTTGAGCCCAGGAGAGATGTGAACTGTGATGCCATAACACTCTACCAAGGACCACACGATGAGACTCTGTCTCAAAAAAAAGAAGGCACGGCAGATATGATTTGCCCTGATAAAAACAGGGATATTTCTAAACTCAGTTTGTCTCACCACACTATAGTCAGGCAAATTGAAGAAATTAGAAAAATCTATCAAAAGATGTTTAGAGAGTAAAGCTGATAATTTAAAATTTTGTGCTTTGGTGATGGATGCCAGCACTACAAATATGGCTTAACTGGCCATTTTTATTAGAAGCATTGATGACGAGCATAATGTCACTGAAGAAATGACTTCCTTTTTTTAAATTTTTTTTTCTTGAAGTTGTTTTTTTTTTTTTTGACCAGAGCTGGTTTTGAACCTGCCACCTCTGGCATATGGGGCCGGTTCTCTATTCCCTTGAGCCACAGGCGCCGCCCCAGAAATGACTTCTTTAGTGCCATTAAAAGTCAGAACAAAATCAAGAGATTTATAGGAAATAGTAAAAATATATTACAGTGATTTTCTTTGTCCATTGTCAACATATCTGGTATTGTTACTGATGGTGCCTTGGCAATGATGACTTATAAAAGAGGGACTTATAAAATTAATAAAAGACAATGCAATGGCTGCCCAAAACTCATGTTTAATGAAGTATCATTGGGTAGTACATCAAGAAAATTTATGTGCAGGGCGGTGCCTGTGGCTCAAAGGAGTAGGGCGCTGGCCCCATATGCCGGAGGTGGTGGGTTCAAACCCAACCCCAGCCAAAAACTGAAAAAAAAAAAAAAGTAAGACTCTGTCTTTAAAAAAAAAAAAATAGTGGAGTGTTGTGGCAGGCGCCTTTAGTTCCAGCTACTTGGGAGGCTGAGGCAAGAGAATCACTTGACCCCAAGAGTTTGAAGTTGCTGTGAGCTACGATGCCATGGCACTCTACCCAGGGCAACAGCTTGAGACTGTCCCCCACCCCCCCAAAAAAACCGAAAAATTTATGTGCAAAAGCCTTAAAAATAGCTAACATTGGGTGGCGTCTGTGGCTCAGCGAGTAGGGCACCAGCCCCTTATACTGAGGATGGCGGGTTCAAACCCAGCCCCGGTGGAACTGCAACAACAAAAAAATAGCCGGGCGTTTTGGCGGGTGCCTGTAGACCCAGCTACTCAGGAGGCTGAGGCAAGAGAATTGCTTAAGCCCAGGAGTTGAAGGTTGCTGTGAGCTGTGTGACGCCCCGGCACTCTACTGAGGGCCATAGAGTGAGACTCTGTCTCTACAAAAAAAAAAAAAAAAAAAAGCTAACATCATGCAAATTGTCATCAAGACTGAATTTCATAAAGGCCAGGGGATTGAATCATCACCAATTCCAGGAAATCCTTAAAAGTATTGATGGCTGAGGGCGGCACCTGTGGCTCAAAAGAGTAGAGTGCCGGCCCGATATGCCAGAAGTGGAGGGTTAAAAGTACTGATGTTTGACTATGTGACATCATTCACTCTTCAGAAGTAAGATGGCTAAGTCGAGGCCAAATTTTTATTTTTTTTTGAGACAGCATCTCACTCTGTCGCCCAGGTTCGAGTATCATAGTGTCATAGCTCATAGCAACCTCAAACTCTGGGTTTGAATGATCCTCTTGCCTCAGTCTCCTGACTAGCTAGGACTTCAGGCACCTGCCACAACACCGCTAATTTTTGTATTTTTAGTATAGACAGAGTCTCGCTCCGGCTTAGTCAGGGTCTTGCTCTGGAACATCTAAACTCAAGGGGTCCACCACTTCAATTTCCCAGAGTGCTAGGATTATAGGGTGAGCCACTGTGCTTGGCCTCAAAGCCAAATGTTAAAAATATTTTATGATTTTTGATATGTTATCAAGTCTTTTATGGTATCAAAAACCAAATTTGTGCCAGAACTTGACAATGAGAATTGGTTTATAGATTTAGCATTTTTAGTGGATTTGACCACTTATTTAAATAAGTTAGACCTGGCTCAGCGCCTGTGGCTCAACAGGCTAAGGTGCCAGCCACGTACACCTGAGCTGGTGGGTTCGAATCCAGCCCGGGCCCGCCAAACAACAATGACGGCTGCAAACAAAAAATGGCCAGGTGTTGTGGTGGGTGCCTGTAGTCCCAGCTACTTGGGAGGCAGAGGCAGGAGACTCGCTTGAGCCTAGGAATTGGAGGTTGCTGTGAGCTATGATGTCACAGCACTCTATCCAGGGTGACAGCTTGAGGCTCTGTCTCAAAAAAATAAATAAATAAAATAAAATAAAAGAGTAAGACCAAGCCAAGTGGCTCACACCTACAATCCTAGCACTCTGGGAGGCCGAAGACAGTGGATTGCCTGAGCTCAGAGGTTTGAGACCAGCCTGAACAAGAGCAAAACCCCATCTCTAAAAATATCCAGGTGTTGTAGCAATTACCTGTAGTCCCAGCTA
Organism: Arctocebus calabarensis; assembly: GCA_963573935.1. Classification (NCBI taxonomy): domain Eukaryota; kingdom Metazoa; phylum Chordata; class Mammalia; order Primates; family Lorisidae; genus Arctocebus; species Arctocebus calabarensis. The sequence continues at coordinate 39,027 of CAUYON010098497.1, read as the reverse complement.
CTTGGGAGGCTGAGGCAAGAGGATTACTTGAGCCCAGAAGTTTAAGGTTGCTGTGAGTTATGATGTCACGGCACTCAACCAAGGGTGACAAATTGACACTCTTGTTTCAAAAAAAAGAGTTAAATATACATATTCTAGGTGAAAACCAACTTATTAATACAATGGTTCAAACTACAACAGTGTTCCAACTTAAAGTGGAATTATGGCAATAATAATATGTGTTTTGTTTTTCTTTCAAATTAAGGCAAACAATTTTATGCATTTCAACACGTTGCCTAAACATAGTCCTGTGAACAGTGAAAAATATGCAGCCTTGCTTTTTGATTTGATATAAGAATTTGAAAACAGATTTCAAAATTTCTGGGGAAATAATCAATATTTTGGTGCATTTGTGACTCCATTTTCATTTGATATAAATATATTACCTGCCAGTTTTCAAATGGAATGCACAGAGCTGCAATCTGATATTCAACTGAAAGAAAAATTTGATCATGTCTCTTTACTGGACTTTGATAGGTTCTATCTTCCCAAAGACAAAAGTTGAACTCGCTTCATAAACATGCCTTATTCTTGTCATCCCTTTTTGGTAGCACCTATATTTCTGAGCAACTATTTTCAAAAATGGAGCACAATACGAGTAAAATTAGAGGCTGGGCTCAGTGGCTCACACCTGTCATCCTAACACTCTGGGTGGATTGCATAAGCTTACAGGTTCGAGACCAGCCTGAGCCAGAGTGAGACCTTGTCTGTAAAAATAGCTGGGTATTGTGGAGGGTGCCTGTAGCCCCAGGTACTCAGGAGGCTGAGACAAGAGAGTCGCTTGAGCCCAGGAGTTTGAGGTTTCTGTGAGCTGTTCTACTAAGGGTGACAAAGTGAGAGTCTGTCTCAAAAAAAAAAAAAAAAAAAGAGTAAAATTAGAACCAAAATATCTGCTTTGCACCTTGAGAACTCACTTGAGAATTGCCACTACTTCCATAGAACCAGATACTGAAGCATTAGTTTATCAAATACAATGTCAAAGATCCCTCTACTTTGATGCTGTCCACTTTTCTTTTACTTTTATAATAAAAATATCTAAAAACCCAGAGATGTTTTATTACTTAGAAATGTACATTTTCGGGCGGCGCCTGTGGCTCAGTGGGTAGGGCGCCGGCCGCACATCCCTAAGGTAATAGGTTCAATCCCAGCTCAAGCCAGCTAAAACAGCAAAGGCAACTGCAACAAAAATAGCCGGGCATCCGCTCAGCGCCTGTGGCTCAGCGGCCTAAGGCGCCAGCTACGCACACCTGAGCTGGCGGGTTCGAATCCAGCCCCGGCCTGCCAAACAACAATGACGGCTGCAACCTAAAAATGGCCAGGTGTTGTGGCAGGCGCCTGTGGTCCCAGCTACTTGGGAGGCGGAGGCAAGAGATTCGCTTGAGCCCAGGAATTGGAGGTCGCTGTGAGCTGTGATGCCACGGCACTCCATCCAGGGTGACAGCTTGAGGCTCTGTCTCAAAAAAAAAAATAGCCGGGCGTTAGGGCAGGCACCTGTATTCCCAGGCACTTGGGAGGCTGAGGCAAGACAATTACCCTAGCCCAAGAGCTGGAGGTTTCTGTGACCTATGACACCACAGCACTCTACTGAGGGCAACAAATTGAGACTCTGTCTAAAATATAAAAAATAAAAAAAAGGAAAAGTACTTTTTCTGTATTAGTTATACCAAACCTGGGACCTGCTTGACAATTTTTTAAAGACCCTCTAAATGGGTAGCTGCATAATTAGGATTTTTTTTTTTTTTTTTTGGAGACAGAGCCTCAAGCTGTTGTCCTGGAGAGGGTGCTGCAGCATCACAGCTCACAGCAACCTCCAACTCCTGGGCTTAGGTGATTCTCTTGCCTCAGCCTCCGAAGCAGCTGGGACTACAGGCACCCACCACAACGCCTGGCTATTCTTTGGTTATGGTTGTCATTGTTGTTTGGCAGGCCCAGGCTGAATTCAAACTCGCCAGCTCTGGTGTATGTGGCTGGCACCTTAGCAGCTTGAGCCAGAGGTGCCGAGCCTGTTTTGTGTTTTGTTTTTCCTTTAGACATAGAGTCTCACTGCATTGCTCAGGCTGGAATGTAGTGTCTATTCACAGGCTTGTTCCCGCTACTCATCAGCACTGGAGCTTTGACCTGCTCTGTTTCAATCTGGGCTGGTTCACCTCTCCTTAGGCAGCCTGGTAGCTTCCCCAATCCGGGAAGGTCACCATATTGAGGCTGAACTTGGTGAGGACACCTGATCAGCACAGGGCACTATAGCCCTGAACTCCTGGACTCAAGCAATCCTCCTGCCTCAGTCTCCCAAGTAGCTGGGAATATAGGCATCTGCCCCTGCATCCAGGTGACTTTTTGTCTTATCTCTCAGTTCAGAACCAGGAGGATCACACCTGTCATCCTAGCACTCTGGAAGACAGAGGCAGGTGGCTCACCTGAGCTCAGGAGTTCAAGACCAACCTGAGCAAAGAGCAAGACCCTGTCTCTACTAAAAATAGAAAAACTAGCTGGGCACAGTGGATGCCTGTAGTCCCAGTCACTCCGGAGACTGAGGCAAGGGGATCACTTGAACCCAAGAGTTTGAGGTTTTTGTGAGCTGTGATGCCACTGCACTCTACCCAGGGTGACAAAGTGGGACTCTGTCTCTACAAAAAAAAAAAAAATATCCAGGAGAGGAAAGGGAAGTTATTTACTGAGCTTCTTTAGAGACATCAGTGGAAATCACGATGAGAACTATAAAATATTTGGTAGCATGGAAAAGAAATAAGACAAAACAAAATTTGGAGAACACAAATAAAAAACCATTTAGAGAGAAATATACAGCCTTAAGTGCATTTACTTGAAAATAAGAATGATTTAAACATACATGTGTAAAGCTTTCAACTAACTAAAGAAACTTTAAATAATATCTTAGAAGGAAGTAAATAATAAAGATAAGAACATAAAGGGTAAGGAAATCAAGCATTGCAAAAATGATCAATGAAGTCAAAAGCTGGTTCCTTGAAATGACAAATTAAATAGACAAACATATAGCAAGATTAATCAAAGAAAAGAATAAAGGCACAAATATCTAATGTTAAGAATGAGCCAGGTGCTGTGGTTCATGACTGCAATCCTCTGGGAACACTCTGCAGCTAAGGTGGGAGGATCCCTTGAACTGAGGAGTTCAAGTCCAGCCTGCACAAGAGCAAGACCCAGTCTCTACTAGAAATAGAAAAATGGCTGAGTATTGTGGCAAGCCCCACAGTAGTCTCAGCTATCTGGGAGGCTGAGGCAGGAGGATTGCTTGAACCAGGAGTTTGAGGTTGCTTGAGCTAGGCTGACATCACAGTACTCTAGCTTGGGCAACAGAGTGAGTCTCTGTCTCACAAAAAAAAGAAAGGAAAATGAGCTCCAGATACAGTAGAAGTTTTAAGAATCATAAATGAGGTTCAGCGCCCGTAGCTCAGTGAGTAATGGCGCCAGAGACATACACCAAAGCTGGCAGGTTGGAGCCCAGCCCAGGCCTGCTAAACAACGACAACTGCAACCAAAAAATAGCCCGGCATTGTGGCGGGTGCCTGTAGTCCCAGCTGCTTGGGAGGCTGAGGCAAGAGAATCACTTAAGTCCAAGAGTTTGAGGTTGCTGTGAGCCATTGATGCTACAGCACTCTACCCAGGGCAACAACTTGAGGCTCTGTCTCAAAAAAAAGAAAAAGAATCATAAATTAAACAGATAATTTATAGGAAAATATAATTGATCAAAGTTTCCTCAAAAAGAAAGAAAAAACTAAAGAAATCAATGACAATCCAAATCAGTATTTTAAAAAATCACCCCTTTGCACTCACCTCCTCCCCAAAGAAATCCCAGATAGTGAAGAAGAATGAGGCCCAGATGCTCTGCAGAGGCAGGAACGGCTAGAGATCTGGGTGCATTTGAGCCTCACACCCCTGTGGTCCCTAAGGTCTGATCCATTCTTGCTTGGTTTTGTTTGTTCGTTTGTTTTAGCATTTCAGCCGAGGTTGGGTTTGAGCACTCCACCTTCGGTATATGGGGCTGGCTCCCTACTCGCTGAGCCACAGACGCCACCCTTATCATTTGTTTCACATGTGGGCTCTCAAGTTCTCCTTTTCCTTAAGCAAATTCAGGTTGGTGTCTGCCACTGACTCTAGAACCCTCCTTTATTATATAGAAACTCTTCCCAATATTTCACATTTCTGGCCATTGCTAGAAACAAACTCTCCTTTCCTGTCTGCTTCTCAAACAAATACCTTCACAGGTCGCGTCACTATTTGCCTCTTCTTTTTTCCCTCGGCATCAGCCCAGGCCTGGGTGGGATGGTGTGAGGATGTCAGATCAGCCAAGCCAGCTGCCCAGCCCTCATGCCCCAGGGCCCTCCCCATGCTGGAGGAATTTCAAGAGACTGAGGTTAGCCTCCCCACTATACTGGAACCTAAGACCCCTGATTACTTCCCTCCCTCCTGAAGCTCTTGGGAAGGTCCTTCAATGCAGGGCCTTGCTCAATACACCTGCAACTACTTCATCCTCTACCTGGTGCTAACACGGGACCTGGCCAACCAGCTTCCTTTAGAGGCAAGTTTCCTCTGATAGAAAGTAGGGAAGAGGAGGAGCTCTAGGGCATGGGGATAAGAGACTCCAAGGGGTTACTGAAGGTCAGAGTTGAAAGGGATTTCAGAGGCCCTTCCATTCTTTAAGTAAGAGGTGGGAAAGAAAGGCAGGCTCCACTTGACCTAGAACTTTTCTTCTGCACAGAGTGTGGCATCCAGAGTCCCTTTAAGTAAGCTCTGAGCATGGAGGGAAGCAACAGGACAAAGACCGGATAAGACCTGGGGGCATATTCGGAGTCCTTAGTATCGATGTCCTTGAGCAGACAGATGCCCTGCCGGTGCATGTCACCAAAGAACAGTCTTATCAAGACCCCTTTCCTAAAGTCCTCATTCAAGTGTGACATGGCTGGGGTTAAGCCACCATCAGTAAACTCGTAGCCAGTTGAATGAGCTTGCAGTAAATATATTTTCAGTCAATGATAACTATTTAATTAGGGCCTAATTAATTAATGTTCACCAAGCATTTGAGATGCTTGGGTGAGCGGCCCCCTGAGAGACACAAGCACTGTTACTCTATTAGCAGTGGCATTTTAAGGCATTTGAAATTGTAGGTGTGACAGATCACAGAAAATTAAATTCGCAGAAAGTGAACATTACAATTGGTGTCCTTACGTGCCCTTGCCTCTCTCTACACCCCTTCTCCTCCCCTTCCTCCTTCCAGAAACACCGTGGTCTGAAAGAGCCACTGTGGTTTAAAAACAGAGCTCACAGACTCCTAACATTTGACTTTGGGACCGAGACCTAGTCCTCAGGACTGGGAGCTCCCTGAGGGCAGGCATGGGCCTCCCTGTTTACGGCTGCACTCCAATCCTTGGCATAGGGCAGGGAATGTTGGTAGAATGAATGAAGAACGGCAGACTCCCCTAATGAGGACATCAGGTAGGATGTGAGGTGCATGACAGACTGTAGGACTCCCGCATCTTAGCTTGAAGGACCTGGAACTGAGAGGCTGTGGCTTCAAGGCTTCTGTCTGGCACTTCTCTTGCTTGTGGGAGGGCAGAGAGGGGAGCGGAGCTTAGGGGAGGAAGACAGGGGTAAAGGAAGAGTCTCGTCCCCCATCAAGAGACATCCCAAAAGCCAGGACAGCAATAGAAGCCCCTCATCCCACAGGCCCCAGACCACTTTCACTCGCCTTCCTCAGCCCCAACCTCCTCACCTAAGGGCAGGGAGGGGCTTGGCAGAGTGAAGGCTGAAACTTTGACCACTGAGGCTGGTTCTTGCTCCTCCCTCCTTCCCCTACTCAGGAAACTCAGACAGGAGTCAAGGGCTTCCCCCCTTCAGCCTCTGGGTAAAACCTGGCCTCTCTGATTTAGCTGTTCTCTGAAATCCACACTCCATTTCCCCTCAGATGCTTGGTGAACTCGCTGGTTAGAGGTAATCAACTCACTGGAGAGGCTCGTGTGGCCCCAGATGATGGAGAAGGAGCTTAGCAGGCATGGGAGGGCCCCGGCCTTCTTTGGGCCATAGTTTGCCTGCCTAGAAAATTAGCTTTGAAAATAGCCAGGCATGGGGGCAAGCACCTGTAGTCCTAGCTACCATGGAGGCTGAGGCAAGAGGATCACTTAAGCCTAAGAGTTTGAGGTTGCTGTGAGTTGTGATGCCACAGTACTCTACAGAAGGTGACAAAGTGAGACTCTGTCAAAAAAAAAACAAGAAAGAGGGCGGCTCCTGTGGCTCAGCGAGTAGGGCGCCGGCCCCATATACCGAGGGTGGCGGGTTCAAGTCCGGCCTCGGCCGAACTGCAAAACAAAAAAATAGCCGGGCGCTGTGGCGGGTGCCTGTAGTCCCAGCTACTCGGGAGGCTGAGGCAAGAGAATCGCTTAAGCCCAAGAGCTGGAGGTTGCTGTGAACAGTGTGACGCCACGGAACTCTACCCAGGGCGATAAAGTGAGACTCTGTCTCTACAAAAAAAAAAAAAAAAATTAGCCGGGCGCCTGTAGTCCCAGCTACTTGGGAGGCTGAGGCAAGAGATTCGCTTGAGCCCAAGAGCTGGAGGTTGCTGTGAGCTGTGACTCCACAGCACTCCACCGAGTGCAATAGAGTGAGACTCTGTCTCCACACACACACAAAAAAAACCCTACCCCCCCCCAAAAAAAGGAAAATAATTCAGAATACGGTCCTATGCTAAGAGAAACTGAGCAGCTTAGGAGGAGACATAGAATTCAGAAAAGAGAAGCTCTTCACTGAAACTCTGAACCTTTGAATTTCTTTGAATTTTGTATGCCTTTTCATCCGTTCAGATAAACGAAAACACATTTTGCACAAGTTCTGTGGATGCAGGGGCTCACCGTGGTAAGAGGAGTCTGCGTCTGTGCACATGCAGTGGGTCCGGACTCTGCTTGAGCGGTGCTCAGAATGCTCCCAGTACAGTGTCTTGACGCGCCGCCAAAGGTTTGTAATCTCGGTTTTCACATGATAAAGGTGACGCTCAGGGCGGCACCTGTGGCTCAGTGGGTAGGGCGCCAGCCCCATATACAGTTCAAACCCGACCCGGCTGAACTCCAACAACAAAAAAATAGCCGGGCATTGTGGCGGGCGTCTGTAGTCTCAGCTACTCAGGAGGCTGAGGCAAGAGAATCGCTTAAGCCCAGGAGTTGGAGGTTGCTGTGAGCTGTGTGACACCACGGCACTCTACCGAGGGAAATAAAGTGAGACTCTGTCTCTACAAAAAAAAAAAAAAGAAGAAGAAGAAGAAAAAAAAAAGAGGGTGGCGCCTGTAGCTCAAAGGAGCAGGGCGCCGGCCCCATATGCCAGAGATTGTGAGTTCGAAACCGGCCCCAGCCGAAAACTGCAAAAAAAAAAAAAAGAAAGAAAGAAACTGATGCTCAGTGTTTTTCGCCCAGCCGACCGGAGGCACTCGGGCGCCCCCTGCAGGCTACATGTGGCCCTTCCCCGGAGCTCCTGGTCTGCACAACGCAGCGGCCCGGGCAGGGTGGGTGGGAGGCGAGTGTGCGCGTGCGCGACCATGTGTGCGGTTCGGGTGTGCCCAAGCGTGAGCGTGCGTGTCAGATGCGTGTACTTGTTTGTATTCGTAGGCGCGCACTCAGCCTCAGCCGTGGACTGGGTTCGGCTCTAGTGTCACCACCTCTGTGTAGCTCACCACCTTGACCTCCTCCTTTAGCTTAGCACTGTCTTTCCTGGTGCCCCTCCTGTCTTTTTTTTTTTTTTTTGAGACAGAGCCTCAAGCTGTCACCCTGGATAGGGTTCTGTGGCATCACAGCTCACAGCAACCTCCAATTCCTGGGCTCAAGCGAGTCTCCTGCCTCTGCCTCCCGAGTAGCTGGGACTACAGGGGCCCGCCACAATGCCTGGCCATTTTTTGGTTGCAGCCGTCATTGTTGTTTGGTGGGCCCAGGCTGGATTCGAACCCGAGAGCTCAGGTGTACGTGGCTGGCGCCCTAGCCCGTTGAACCACAGGCGCCGAGCCGCCCCTCCTGTCTTGACCACAGTTCTGTCAGGACCGGTGACACATTTTTTCTTTGGTGTTTTTTTTTTGTTTTTTTTTTTTAATTTATTTTTTGAGACAGAGTCTCACTTTGTCGCCCCCCGGTGGAGTGTCTTGGCGTCATAGCTCACAGCAACCTCAAACTCTTGGGCTCAAACGATTCTCTTGTCTCAGCCTCCTGAGTAGCTGGGACTATAACCGCCTTCCACAACGCCCGGCTATTTTTAGAGTGGGGGTCTGGCTCTAGCTCAGGCTGATCTCTAACTCGCGAGCTCAGGTGATCTGCCCACCTCATCCTCCCAAAGTACTGGGATTACAGGCGTGAGCCACTGCACCCAGTGGTGACACTTTTTTTGTTTTGTTTTGTTTTCTCGACACAGAGTCTCACTATATCGCCCTCGGTAGAGTGCCCTAGCGTCACAGCTTACAGCAACCTCAAACTCTTGGGCTTAAGCGATTCTCTTGCCTCTTCCCAAGTAGTTGGGACTTCAGGCGCCTGCCACACGCCAGGCTATTTTTGTTGTTGTTGTTTCTGTGGTTGTCATTGTTGTTTAGGAGGCCCAGGCCGAATTTGAACCCTGCAACCCCGGTGTATGTGGCCAACGCCCTAACCACTGAGCTACAGATGCAAGCCAGGTGACACTTTCTTTTCTTCTTCTTTTTTTTTTTTTTTGCAGTTTTGACCGGGGTGGGTTTGAACCCACCACTCCAGCACATGGGGCTGGCACCCTACTCCTTTGAGCCATAGGCGCCACCCGGGTGACACGTTTTTAATAAACCTGTTGAATAACCTGCTAGCCCTCTAGCCTCTCTCCCCACACTGGGCAGAGACCTCGCCTAAGTAGCCTCACAGCTGCTGAGCCTGGCATGGGGCAGGGAAGTGGTGAGGACTCTTACTCACCACCTAACTGTGCAAGGAATGACCCCTGCATCAGTGTTGGTGTCTAAGTGAGCCACCTGCGTGTGTCTGAGGCTCTTGGGGTGTGAGTTGGGTGGAGAGGGAGCTCATATGACAAAGCTGATAAGCCTGTTCTGTTTGGAGCCTGGGGCCCTGCCGTCCTTCTCCCAGTTTCCTTGCCCACGGGCCTCCATGCCTGACCCTGTGACAAACTCCCGACCATCTCTTGCATGGTCACAGTGGACCCAGGATCAGCCAAACTGCTTTGATTTCAAGTCAAAGCTTCTGTCCCTTAGCTGGACAGGACAAGGGCTACTTTGTTAATTACTTGGGACTCAGATTTCTGTCCTTCCAACTGGTCAGTTCAAAATTGCCACAACAGGCTCGTCGCCTGTAGCTCAGCAGCTAGAGCGCCAACCACATACATTAGAGATGGTGGGCTCAAACCAAGCCCGGGCATACCAAACAACAATGACAACCAAAAAAAAAAAAATAGCCAGGCATTGCAGCTGGCACCTGTAGTCCCAGCTACTTGGGAGACCGAGGTAAGAGAATCACTTAAGCTCAAGAGTTGGAAGTCGCTGTGAGTTGTGACACCAAGGCGCTCTACCGAGGGCAGCATAGTGAGACTCTATCTCAAAAAAAAAAAAAAAAGAAAGACTCCTATCTAAGTCTCTGCATACTCCTTGTGTTTTTGACCTTGGGTCTGTTTATTTCATCTTGGTCTTTCATTTTCCCACCCATTAAATTAAAGAATTGGCCTAAATTGGTGATTTTCCAAGTGCTCCTGGGTCCTCAACTCAGCTTCAACCACGGTGGCTGCACTCACAGCTTATTTGAGATCCTTGGTAGGATTTCGTTTGAGAAAATGTTTCTTTGGCTCCCAAAGCCAACAGGCTAGGGCTGTCTAAGGCCCTTCCAGATTGCAGAGTCCTAAGATCCAGTGACAGGGATAGAGATGGAATGAAGAAGCAGTAAAGTCAGGTCCCCCTCCCTTGCCACCCCCACTGTCCCCCCTCCCCACCCATCTGACTGTGCTCTCTCATCAAGGAAAGCCAGACCCCACCTCTGAAGCCCTTGTGCGTGCTTGGGGTCTGCCAGATCGCAAACCCATTCAAGAACTGAAGAGTCTTGGTCCTGCTGAATCAGTGTTCCCCTTTGACATCCGGTGTCCTGCTGGTGGGCCAGGTGTCTCTGCGCTATTTTTTAATGCTCTTTAAAGCTGTGGACTCTTTTAGGGTAGATGCTTTCCATGGGGGCTTGCAGGGATTATTTTGTCACTTCTGTTCTCACAAGGGGAGTAATAGTGACCCTAATACTGGGTCAGGTCCCTGGGGAAAACTCTTCTGATTTTCTGGTCAGCCGGTCCCTGGAGCCCTTGATCGCAAGGCAGGGTGGTATGTTGCCCTGAGATGCCGAGTTCACCCATCCACAACATGAGGGAGACGTGAAAGTGGCAGTTTTTCAGTTGGTAATGCCAAGCCCTGCACACATCCCATCATCTTTGGAGCTCTTGTTGACTATTGACATAGCCCAGGGAGTGCAGAGGCCACAAGCAAAAGCCAAAATATTTTCTCGTCGTGGCCAAACCACTTCCAGCCAAGCACACTTGCAGAGATTTCCCCTGTCATTAGGCTGCTAGTGACCAGGTTTAAATGAAAGCCCAGACGTGCCAGTGGGCAGAAGGGTGATTCTGTTATTTGCAGCCTTTTATCCAACAGGAACTGTTTTCATAATTTTGACTATAGAGCCCTATGATTTGAAGACTTTTGCATTGCTCAGTTAATATGAAATTTTACCTTTTAACAAAAGGAATTGAAAGCCTCTGAGGGAATCAGCCAAGGATTGTGAGTCTTACAAATAATTACTTAACTCTACTGTTCTCTAGTGAACTTGAGCTTAGTTATTTAACCTCTCTTGCCTTGATGTCCATATCTGTAAAATTGGAGTATTCAAAGTATACACTTCATGAAGTTGTAAAATAAGAGAACATAGCCATATGAATAATGACAGCCTGGATTCCAAACTGGATTGCAAACCAGCTGCCTAGCTTTGCATCCCAGCTCTGTAAATTGGGGAATCATAATAGAGCTAACTTTGTGGAACTATTTTCAGTATTAAATAAATTAATCAATCTTTATAAAGCTCTTAGAACAGGGCCTGGCACATCCAGTAAAGGCTGTTTAAAAGTTTGCAGCATGTAAATACTCAGACTAGCACTTGGCATATATGAAAAACTAAATAAATATTAAGTCTTGTTCAACTAATCTCTTCCAAAAGGAAATTACAATTTTAATTATTCTAATATAGTTGATTTCTATTGGGGTTTTTGCATTATCCCCCACTTACACAGACTTTTAGAGTCCAGGGGTACAAATATGCCTAAATATCTGTGATGGTTGTTCTGTGTGAAGGATAGAAGAGGAGGGAGGAGGTGTGCACCCTGGGAGGAATATTCCTGTAGACACAGGTGCGCCTGGGAAGTAACCTGGTGCCCTGAGGGTCCCTGGAAATCTTCTGGGAGCCCTGGTGGAAGCCATTTAGGAGCTAGGTTAACCCATTAGTGGATTCTGATAGGCTTGTTATATATGTCTAACAGGAATGAGGAGAGAATCCCAGATGTAGTTCGGGGCTAGATCTCTGGAGATGGATTCAGAGACTAGAACCTTCTTTGATTCCTGAAAGAAGCTGGATGATCTACTGAGACTGCTTGGGAGAATTAGAAGACTGTAGCCTAATCTTCTCTTTCACACTGTTTCTTCCTGTCTCAGGGCCTTTGCACATGTTCTTTCTACTCCTAAAATGCTTTTGTTTGCCTCTTTTGCTCCTGTTCTTTAATTTTCACGTGAATAATTTCAACTCCTTTGTTAGCCAAGTCAGAACTATGCCATGTGCAGTATCACGATACCTGAATTCACATGCAGCTTTGCTTCTTTGGAGCTGTGCGACCTTGCACAGCCACTAACCCATTCCATGGCTTGCTTTCCTTGTAGTTATTGTGAAGTATGGTTGTTGGCATCTCAGCTTAAATGTCATTTCTTCTATTGAAGGGAAGAGACTTCTATTTTTGTAAAAAAAAGAAGAGGCCTATTTCTGGGCCCACCATTTTGACCTTCAGGCTTGGGTGGCATCATAATGAAATATAACCAGCTTTGGAATTGCATGTCCCTAGTGGCCTAACAGTTTTCATAGGGCTTACCTCATTGTGTCCCAAAGTTTGTTCCACTAATGATGAGTTCATAGATATTAGATAGGGAAGGGTTCTCCAATGAAACAAGATTGGGAAGGGGTGGGTTAAAGAAAGTCAGGCCTACTTCTTTTTTGCAAGACTTCTTAGAGACTATACTGTGCTAGAGTATTTGATCTATTTCCTGGGGAAAGGGGTGGAATGGCAATGTTGTCCAATGGTGTTCATTATGGTTCCTGTTTTTTTGTGAAATATAATGTGGTACTGAGTCCTTAGAACACACCCTGAGAAACGCTACTTTGTTTTCTGAGGCTCTCCCACCACCAAATGCTAGTACTTCTCAAGATATAAACAAACATAAGGCTTGTGATGTGGCACCAGCATGCCGAGGACTTTGACTGTATGTCTGCAGCGTGGTGTAACTTAATCATTGTGCTTTTTTCCCCTTTTTCCCCCAAACAGAGAAAGAGACCTTTCTGGATCCTTTCGTGCTGCGGGACCTCCTGCCTGCATCCCTGGGCAGTTATTACCGGTACACAGGCTCTTTGACCACCCCACCATGTAGCGAAATTGTGGAGTGGATCGTCTTCCGGAGACCTGTCCCCATCTCTTACCATCAGGTACATGTTCTTCCTCAAATGAGACTTCTGTTCAGTTGTTTCGTGTTAGTTTAACTATCCGATGTTGCTAGAATACACCAGTTAAGGATTTTTTTTTTTGCTCTGCTTTTCATTGACTTCTTTAGTCTTTCCAACAAACATATTTTAGAACCCAAGAATTGTAAAATCTAAAACATGGTTTCTCAGTTGCAAAGTAACTAATTAGCTGAGGAAAACTGCACACATAAAATTAGATATTGGCCATGTGATGATTCATGCCTGTAATCCTAGCACTTTGGGAGGCCCAGGCAAGAAGATCACTTGAGCTTAGAAGTTTAAGACCAGCCTGGGCAATGTAGTGAGAGCCTATCTCTATAAAAAATCAAAAAGAGACACTTTATCCTGCCAACAAATGTTGGTAGTGTTGGAGCAGGCTAAATGATTTATATGGCATCACCACTTTGACAGTCATTTTACTTTGAGATTTTTTTTTTTTTTCTAATTCTACTATGGAGAAAAAGGAAGGTGTTTGGTGATTTGGTTTCTGAACAGGATCTGCCAGCCTTGAGAAAATAATGAAATAAAAAATGAGTTTCTTCCTACTAGTGAAGCCAACATTGTTTTATTTTAAAAAATAAATAAAATTATAGTCTAAATGTTTTTATCTACAGAGTTGGAGAGAGGCTTTTATTGAAAGGATCCTTTTTGACAATTAAAATAAGTGCTTTTGTCTTCAAAGATTTTGTTTACATTAATGAAGTTAGGAAGTTTAGCCACCTTTTTGTAGGATGCTACGTGAAAGGAGAAGCAAAGGGTAGTTGTTGATTAACTACAAAGAAGTAAGAACCATTAACATTTACTGAATTTCACTGCAGCTTCAGATCCATAGTAGGTCCAAACAAAAGGCAGAATTTTGGACTTGGATATTTCATCAATTAAAAGCATTTGAGGCCATTTTGGTAGCTAGGGCTCTGAAAAAGTGCTTTGTTGATATCTATTTAGCCTCCCACTCTCTGCCACTCACATTCAAGGAGAAGAATAATGGAAGACTTTTCTTTGCCTTCCAATACATGAATTCTCTGTAGGTATTGTGTTTCAGGAAAATGGAAAAGAAATAAACTGATCATATTTGCTTTCTAGTTTCTTTGCTATAAAGCGTCTTCAGATAATACTTTGCCTTTTTCAGACACTGGTTCATACATCCCTGTCTCTCTCCTGAGAGATGATAACAGCTCATATTCATATGGCTGAACTGGATCCTTGCTGGCTAGTTTTGCAACGGTCACAGCTGTGTCAGCCCTTGGAAAGGAAAGTATTAGCCATCCAAGTATTATCGCTCAGACCCTCCCACCCTGACCCTGCCAACATTCTTTCTGAAGTTAGTACAGAATGTTCATTTCAGAAAGACGAACAGCCAATTTGGGAAAGCTAAGTAGTCAGGAATTCCATGTCTGCTTCTAAAAGAAAGAAAACATTCCTAGCCCTTCATCCCTCCTCCAGAGTCTCCATCTCCTCTCTTCTCTTCTCTTTTCTTCTCTTCTCTCTCATTTAGCGTGGGTGCCTGCAAACAGTGGGAATGAGAGCATGCCCGCCATAAACAACAGTGGTTTGCTTGAACTCTTGGCTTGTATGATGTGGGTTTCTTCGAAGCCTTGTAGAGTACATACGAGCAACCACTTATTTTTCCTGTTTTGTGAGCCTACTTGAATGTTCAGACCCATCCTGCAGCAAGCAAAATCTGGCATGTGTGGCAATACTCGAGATCAGTGGTTCTCAACTGCCTAATACCTCCTAATGTCGCAACCCTTTAATACAGTTCCTCATGTTGTGGTGACCCCCAACCATAAAATTATTTTCGGTGCTACTTCATAACTGTAATTTGCTACTGTCATGAATTGTAATGGAAATATCTGATATGCAGGATATATTTTCATTGTTACAAAGGGGTTGCAACCCACAGGTTCAGAACCGCTGCTCTAGATCAAAATACGTGGTTGTTAATGGAATTGCATATTGGCTTAGTTGACCAGTAGTCAGCATGGCTTATTTGGTTCCATTAAGTATCTACTATAAATATCAGGCTAAAATTACGCCATGATCTTGTCACCCAAACAAAACGGTGGCACTCTCAGCCCTGGTATGGCAAATCAGCGCAGCATAATGGCACATGGAGATAGTTGCCTGCAGTGTGTTCATGATCAGGGAAGACGATCATCTTTCAGTCCAGCATATTAGGATTCTTACATTCTAGAACAGTGGTTCTCAGATGATGGTTCTTTGCCCACTGACAACTAACCTAAGCCTCCCTTCCGAGGACTGTTTGCTTCTTATAGGTTAAAATATAGAACTGTTTGGGCGGCGCCTGTGGCTCAAAGAGGTAGGGCGCCAGCCCCATATGCCGGAGGTGGCAGGTTCAAACCCAGCCCCGGCCAAAAACTGTGAATAAATAAATAAATAAATAAAATATAGCACTGCCTATAATTTTCCCCAGCATGAATTTTACTAAAGTGCTTTTGGGGGGGGCCATCAACAAGGTAGTAAAAAATGAGTCTGAATACATATAGTTGGATTGCCTTTGAGTATAGTATGTGATTTCTTTTTTCTAATAGGAAGCTGGAATGGATGGGAAACATTTTATTTGTATGATGCTTTTTAATCAAAGGTTAGAAGGAGTCTAGCATCTCTTTGGAATTAAGAATGTGTGCTTTGGAGGCAGGCTGCCTGTGTCTCATTCATGGCTTCATTCTTTGGCCAAATCACTCCTCTAACTCCACTACTTTGTGCCTTAATTTTCTCATCTGCATAATGCTGACAGTACCCATCTCATGGAGTCATCCTAAAGATGAAATGATAGAATGTGCCTAAGTACTCATAGGAAGGTGGTTGAGAGATATTAGGCGGGTTTATCAATTACTGTTATTAAATCATCACCAAGCTTCTAGAGCAACACTGTCTACTTTCTGCTATTAATAAAACAAGCACATACATCATTCTACGTTATCTAATAGTCACATTTAAAAACGAAGGGAGAAACAATAGAGCCATAATATTAGTTTCTCAATGTGGTGCTAGTCACATTTCCAGATGGAATAGCCACATGTGGCTACTGACTGTCACAGCTCTAAAAGTTTTAATCTTAAGGCCATAATGACTACTGAGTCACTTAATTCAGAAACTTGCTATTCCATCACCTGATGCCCAGTACATGTGAGTAAAGAAGGTTTTTAAATGGTGAGTTCAGGGGCAGGGAGATGAGGAAGAGGGAGGGGAGAAGAAGATTGGCAGAGAAGGGAACGGCATGCGGTGGGCTGTCACCTCTTGTGCACATTGTGAGGGTGTCCCTCACAACTGGAACTTTACCCTGGAAGTGAGAACAATGTAATCTCAAAATTTGTGCCCTCATATTAAGTTGAAATAATAAATAATAAAATAAAATACAAAAAAATTAAATAGTGGGTGAAAATACCATTATTAATCCAAAAGAGAGAAATTCTGTTGTTAATTGTGGTTAAGTCCTTTTCTTTCTCTAAATTGCCCTCATGCAGAACTGTAGCTACAGGAAGGACGTGGTCCTGCATTTAGCTAGCTCTTCTCAAATTTTATTTTTGCAGCTGTGGTTTAGTAAGTAAAACTTTGGATGCTCTAGGCTATTAGGAATTTCATATTCCATCATTATTGTCTTGTTTAATAATGAGACAGCAAAACAGAGCCTGCCCTGTCATCCCTCAAATGTATGGTGGAGCTGAAGTCTCTCCAAACACCAAATGTGACCTTAGGTGAGACGTTTTAGTTCCCAATGCCTATCCTGGTTTTGTTTCATTGCATTTATATACCCACCCCTTAAAATATTGCACATATTAGCCTTTTAATGGGTCATAATTATGTTACTTTTGGTTTTTACCATTTCTACCCCCATTTCTACCCCTCAGCCACAATGGTCCCCTGCCCAAGTCCTGTGAACAGCAGCTCTTGCCACACACGAACAGCATGAATAGATTGCAGCTCTCCTTTGATTTGAACTGACAGATTAAAAACTAATTATTCTCTGTAATACTTTTATAATAAAAACTAAGTTGAAATGATTTATATACACTTCCAGCCAACACGTTTGCAATTCAAGGTTAAAATTGTTCTTAAAACAGCACCAGTTAAAATTATAACTCCACAAGCAGGGATAAAAGAAAGAAGTGTTTTATGCGTTCACTTCAAAAGTTTAAGAGTCATTTTAATATTATCGAAATAAAAACTTTCATTTATTTTTACTAAACGGTAAAGACTTCATTAGTTTTATTAAAGTAAAGATAAATCCAACCTTATTTATGACCCTCTGGAAAAGAATAAGTTGAAGGAACGGCAGGGCTTTGGGAGGCAGACAACCTTTTCTCTTTGTGCCTGGCATCTTGTTCATTCTTCATTCAGTGATGGGGTATAGACAATTTCTTTCCAGAGTACAGAAGAATGAATAGATTTATGTTGCCAGTGCTGGGTGTCCTGTGTGGAATGGCCACGGGGTCAGCTACAGCTAATCGTCTGGGCATGTCTACTGTCAGCATGTACAATTTCTCTACCACAGTATTGCTCTTCCAGTGAATCATGCTGAGCCATGTGAGTGGTGCCATGAAGTGGCCAAGAGCATCCAAGACCTGAGGTTCTAATCCTCACTTCACCTTGGTTGCTGTGTGACCTTAAGCTTGTGACTTAATGTCTGTGAGCCCAGTTTTCCTTATTAGTCAATAACCCTAATACTAATACTACTATTAATGATAATAGTACCATCAACCTTATGGGATTTCTGTGAGGATTAAGAGAAGGCGCATACCACTCTTAACACAATGCCTTGCCATATAAGCAGCAGCACTCAGTAAATATCAGCTGTTGGTGTTAATGCTTTAATAGTGTTGTTAATAGTATTACTTAATTGTTATTATTTTATTATAATAATAAAAATAAGTTAGAAACCAGAATAATGTCTGAAAGTACTTAACATAATACCTGGCACAGAATAGTTTTATAAACTTGGGTTATATGGAAAAAAAGGAGTAGCAGGCAGATGTAGCATGTTATAATTGTTGGAAGCTTAGAGTATAATCATAGTTACCACATTCCCCATAAAACAATAATAATAGTTTAGTGGTAGTAATAACACTTAGTGAGCACCTGCTGTGTGGCAGCAGTAGTTTCAGATGCTTTTCATAGATAGTAACTCATTGAATAGTTACAGAAACCACATGAGGTAGGTAATGCTGTTACCTTCATTGTACAAATAAGGACACTAAAACACAGAAAGATTAAATAGTTTGTACAAGATCACACGTTGAGCACATAGGGGTTAAAAAAAATAACAACAGGATTTTTAATCCAAGTAGCAAGAGTAAGGGTTTTGACTTTGCAGAATTAGGCAAAGGCCAGATCACTAAGGCCTCACAGTTAAGAATAGGAGGCTTTTACAAGGTATTGAACAGAGGCATGATATGATCTCATAAACAGTTTTATAGGATCACATTGTGGCTGCCTAACCAGATCTGGAAGGGTCAAACAGATGAAGCACCAAACATGTTGAACAGTCAGAAGCCCAGAGAGATGCCATTTGGGGCAGTTGGTTCTGTGGCTCTAGCACTGCCCAGGGCTTCTCGTTATACAACTCTAGGGGCCCCCTTCTCGGGGTAGTCTTATGGCATCCTTTGGAATGCAATAGGTGGAGGCCCAACATAAGGGTGAGGGTCAAGGGACAGCCTAAAGCAGCCATGTAATGATGTATCGGTAGATTTCTGACCCAGATGTTCACAGCTCCTCACTGACAGAGTGAGAAATGGAGACCCCTTCACCAATCACTGAGGTCTTCACTCACTGGACAAGCACACCAAAGAGGCCACTGCCAATTTTTATTCAACTTAGAGAAATAACAGGGTTTTAGTAATTGCCACCAGCCTACCAAAGGACATTTGATGAGCTTGTTCTCCTTTCCCTCTTTTGTATGACTGTCAAGCAAGACTATGATCCAGTTGACAATATATCGTTCAGGTCATCAGTTCACTCTCAGAAGCATCACATCCTTCCTTCAAAATCTTCGGGCAAGTTGAGTTAATGACAAAGAAGCCGCCGAGCTTTTAAGCCATAGCATGTCATTAAGCTGTAAGAGCAATTTAAGTGAAAGCATTTTTTTGTTAAATTCAGAACTTGCCTCTTTTCTACACTTACGTGACTAGTTATTTCCTGGGGCGTCAGAAATCAATTTTTTAGGAGAACTCAATGCAAGCTGTGGAAGAAGCAAGCATTCTAGAGAATAAACAGACCTCAGAGTCGATGGCTGAGATAGTCTCCCAGGCCATTCATTCTTTTCTGGAATTTCAGAGATTAAACTCTTTTAGGGGAATTGGCCGTCTCTTCCAGGGAATTCCCAGTCTAACTTGCTCTGTACAGCAGCCCAGTCCCTCCTTTTAAAAATCACCCTGACAGATAAGAAATTCCACCCTCTGTTCAACTCACTAAAGTCTCCAAGGCTTTAATTTCAGCCAGGTCCTCTTCTTTGGCCTTCTCTGGTCAGCATCTTCTACATACAAGGGCCTTTATCACATTGCTCCTTATTCACCTTTTCTTCAGGCTAAGCAATTCCACTTCCTTTAACCTTTCTTCACAGGATATATTCTCCATCGTTTTAATCATATTGCTTTGTATTTTCACTGGACCATCTCTAGAGGGTCTTTTTTAATTTCTTCCATAGAATTGGACAAAGTTCATTTCTCTTAGAAAATCAGAAATCTGGATGCGCTCAGTTCTGATTTGAGAAGTCCCATAAAGTGAGCCCACATCACCAGGGAGAGTTGATTTTTCAACATCTTTAGTTGTCTTCATCTGAGTGGGTCACAAATTTTGGCAGAGTAGGCAGGCCAGTTTCCTTGATTTTTCTGTCATCTTTTGCCATTCTTTCTTTACTATGAATAAAGGAAGAACAGCAGAAAGAAAAACAGGGAGGAAGGCAAATTCTGTATCAAGATTGTATGAGCTGTTTAGAAGTTAGAGACTCATAGAGAATTGGGATGACACGAGACCCAGCAGGCCTGGGTCCTGTTTCTGTTCATTACCTTGATGAAAAGGCAGAAAAGTTTCCATGCTTTGTTATGATGTTATATAACAATGGAATTGGAAGGAAGGTAAAATGATGGGGAGTCCACATACTTAAATGATTCATGTTGACTAAAATCACTACATGAGTTCATTACTTTCTCATGCAAATGACAGGGAGTTTCTGTTTAAAGGCAGTTATTTTCCATGTCATCTCTGAGGCCCTTTGAGAGACAGTGGAATTAAGTTCCAGGCTTCAAGATAACCACCCAGAATTTGCAGAAACTCAGGTAGTGATTCATTTTTTTATTTTACATGCTGGTGTTAGCAACCTTCTGGATCCCCATAAACCAGGGCAATCACACAATGCCTGCTTGGAACCATCTTCCTAACACATTTCCACCTTGTAACTCTCTCCTTGAGAAAGCATTCTCATCTGGCACTGGAGAAACCAGGTATGCCAGAGACAGTTCATGTGTTTTTCTCTCCCTCATGCCATTGTCTTCTCCTACCTCAAGGAGTTAGTATTTTTGACAGCTGGACATTTCACATTCATTTCTTTGGTGACAAGAATAACTGTGGCTCTTTGAGAACAAGTCTCTGTCACCCAGTCACTACTCTATGCCACATATATAATAGAATGACCTTTGTTTAATGGTCAGAATGGTGAGAACCATAAAGAAGCCCTTTTGATGAAAGAATTATGATCCTGGGAGCCCTGATTTGTTTTTCTCTTTGTTTTCCATAAAAGTTTTATCAACTGTCTTTGTGGAACATGTTTCTTTTTTTTTGAGACAGAATCTCACTATGTCACCCTGGGTAGAGTGCAGTGGCATCACAGCTCACAGCAACCTCCAGCTCTTGGGCTTAAGTGATTCTCTTTCCTCAGCCTCCCAAGTAGCTGAGACTACAGGTGCCCGCCACATCTGGCAAATATTTTTCAGTTTTAGTAGGGATGACATCTCACTCTTGTTCAGGCTGGTCTTGAACTCCTGAGCTCAGACGATCCACCCACCTCAGCTTTCCAGAGTGGTTCTGTCAATATTTAATTTTGGTTAAATACTATGATTATCACCATTTGGTGGAGGAAGAGTGGAGTCTCAGAGAAGGTAAGCTCCTTGTTCAGGGTCACAGACTGGGTGACTTGTGAAGCTAGAGTTCATACCCAGGCAGTCTGGCTGGAAAAACTACTGGCTTTGCCACAACTTTATGTTCTTTTCTATCATGTTAAGGTCATTCTGGAGGGGAGCTACAGAAAGACACAAACTCAGAGTTTTGTATACCCCTCAAATAACATGTTTTCCTGGTTTGCTGCAGGATAGGACCATGGCCAGGTGAACCTGTTGGCAACCATTCCAGCAGGCAGCCTCGGGCCCTGCTGGGTTCATCAACCTTGGCATCCGGCACTTCCTACCATTTTGTGTTCTTATTACCCCCACCTGCTTTGGACCACATCTCTTTTCTAATTGATGTGTTGGTTTTTTCTCCCTTCTCTGCTTCTCTGTTCAGCTCGAGGCTTTTTATTCCATCTTCACCACGGAGCAGCAAGATCACGTCAAGTCAGTGGAATATCTGAGAAACAACTTTCGACCACAGCAGGGTCTGCATGACAGGGTGGTGTCCAAGTCTGCTGTCCGTGATGCCTGGAACCATGACATGAATGACTTCTTAGAAAACCCACTGGGGACAGAAGCCTCTAAAGGTATATTTGGATTGAATGCTCTTGTCCAGAGGAAGATTCCTTATCAAAAAGTCACTAAATCAAATGGAGTTCATTTCAGCCAAGAACTGAGACTTGGTGTTAAGTGCATATGTTTCTCTGCTAAAAGAAACTTGTCTGGATGATAAATAGAAGCAGCTATGGAAAGAACTTCTGTTAAATAGATATGATAAAAATTGCCCTTTCAACTAATAATAGATTAGTCATTCACTGCATTTTTACTTTGTGACTTCAAAACTAACTAATAGTGTGGAAACAAAGCTTTTTGAACAGTGTCTTCCTTTTTAATTGTTTCCCTGTTGATCAGGCGTTTTTCCCTGAGCCTAGGTATTAGGACCTTTGAATTGTTTCCACCACCCCTCTGGGCAGCGTTCTTACTCACATCCACCCCTGTAAGGAACTACAACTCTAGCTTTCACTCCTACTGACAATCCCTTGCTTTTTCAAACTATTATTTAACAGTTTAATCCCTGTATCTGATAAACATGAGTTTATCGTTTTCAGCCACCTCAGTTTTTATCATTTCTGCTCTCTCATGTGAAATGAATGTGAACATCTCTTCCAGGAAAACAGAAAGTCTGATTCTACCTTCACACCCCTTCTCTCGGGCCCCAGGATTTGTCATGAGTATAGCACCAGGGAGCTTGGGAAACAGTAACCAGAGTGAGGCTGATCAAAGCCCTAGTACTTGGAAGGGAGAAAGGGATAAGAAGGAATTTTCTTTTAATGTGAAAAGATATATTTTTCCCAACCCAGTGCTCTCCTTCAAAATTGGGAGCTTGGATAAGATAGGAAGAGCTTGTCTGATTTTTCAACTCTGGAAGTAGACTGTGTCATTATTGTTAGTTTGGTAAGTTATGTGGGGAGTTTGTTTCAATAGTAATCCTTCTAACAAAAGGGACCGGTTTATTGATGTATGAACTTTGTGGGATCAGGGGGAATGAGATTATATTCCACAAATAACTGCATTAGCATGCACTTGTATGATAAATGAGCCATTCTCCAAGTTCCTGGATCTGTAAAGGAGCTAAAAGAAGAGGAAAAGGAGTTTAAGAATGTGATCGTTTCCTTCCTGCCTTTGTGATTTTGTTTGGGATTAGTGAGGAGAAGTGAGCCTGGCCGGGTTCCCTGGAGAAATGCTTGAGATTCAAGTAATTTGGGGCTGTTGTTTTTTGTCAAGGGCATCATTCTTTGAGAACAATGGGAGAATTAAGAAGCTCACAAACCTGTAAAATATCTATGGTTGGGCTGGCATAGAAAATCTCATGTGGGCTAATTTTTTTTATGCTAGCTAAAAAAATAAAGAAAGTGACCAAAATTGAAGGACTTATCTCAAGAGGACTTGCCTGGGGAAAGGAGGCCTCCTAGGGGATTGGCTGTTTTGTGAGAGGTGAATGTAGAGGATGGGGGGTGGGGTTGGCCATGTTATATCACAAGTGAGCAAAAGATGGCTGAAATTATGACAGTTACAAAGCTCTTTGCTGAAAAATAGGTTGGGCATATTATATATCAGCTGTACAAAGAAAATGCATTGCCTTTATTATCCAGGGAAGGTAGATAATGGTTTCCATTGCATTAAACTGTAAAAGTGGGCAAGATCGTACACTGAACAAGCTTTTTCTGAATTTAACCAGAGCCACAGACCGGTCCTTAAATATGGGGAGTCTGTTCTTCATTCTTCAAGGTTTATTTGATTTATCATGGTGTTCATTGCTGACTCTTGAGATGTGTAAATATTACAGTGTTTTCTAATCTTTCTAGAGGTGCAGAGAGAGCGAAATATCTAGGTATAATCCCATTTGTGTTTTTAACATATTATGAGAGAATGAGATATACACAGAAAAGTATAATGCAGTATGCACGCAGCTTGATGGATTTGTACCAACTGAGCACGACTGAGTAATGCACACTGAGATTAAGAAATTCATCACCAGAACCCCCAACCCCTTCCTAATCACTGTCTGTTCCTAAGGGAAACTACTACCAGAAATTAGCTTTGCCTATTTGTAAATTTCACCAAAACAGTCATCCAGTCTGCCCTGTCTTGCATCCTGCTGCTTTTGCCCTACATTAGTTTTGAACGTTCTCTGTGCATCTGCGTGTAGTTCTAGTTTGTTCTTTCTTCCTGCTGAATTCCATTGTATGACTATACCTTAATTTATTTGTTTTCCAAAGCAACAACACCCAGTTCACCTTCCTGTCAACAGTGTATAAGGGTTCCAACTTCCCTGCATCTTCACCAATACTTGTTATTATGCCCCTTTTTGTATTTTAGCCATCTTTGTAGATGTGAAGTAGTTTCCCTTTATAGTTTTCTTTCTTTTTTTTTTTTTTTTTGAGACAGAGCCTCAAGCTGTCACCCTGGGTAGGGTGCCGTGGCATCACAGCTCACAGCAACCTCCAATTCCTAGGAGGCTCAAGCGAGTCTCCTGCCTCTGCTTCCCAAGTAGCTGGGACTACAGGCGCCTGCCACAAGGCCCAGCCATTTTTTGGTTGCAGCCACCATTGTTGTTTGGCACGTCTAGGCTGGATTCGAACCCGTGAGCTCAGGTGTACATGGCTGGCGCCTTAGCCTGCTCAGCCACAGGCGCCGAGCCATTTCTTTATAGTTTTGATTTCCATTTCCCTAATGATTGTTAATGTCTCCGTTCACTTTTATGCACATGTCATGGAACCATAGGCAGCATGATCAAATTCTCTTTCTCCCCCTACCACCCTACAAGAAAACTCAGGTAATTCAACAGCTTTGTAGGCCAAAAGCCAAGGCAGGTACTAACATTCAGGAGACAGCATGGAGGGCTTCAGTCATTGACCTTTGAAAGATATGCCAGAAAGAACCAGTGCAAAGAGTTGTTTGTCTTTCTCCAGTCTTCTATAAAATCGAGTTTAAAAAGAGAAGGATGATATTCTGTAATCTTCAGGTAATTCATAAAGAAAAAACCCTCTCTGATTGGCCTTCTCTGCCTAGTCATTATTAGAAGCTTTCAATGCCCAGAAAAGCTGTTGTGTTGTATGCATTGAGCTACTGTCACAGAAGAAAGAAAAATAAATTAATTACATAAGGCAAGAATGATTAAGCATTTTTGGCTACAAGCCAGATAGTAAGTGTTTTTGGCTATGTGGCCCTGTGGTTTGTGTTGCAATTACCTTTGTCCCTGGGTATCTGTAGGGGATTGGTTCCGAACCCCCATAGTTTTAAAATCCTTGGACCCTCAAGTGTTTGATTTAAAATAATACAATATTTGCATAAAACCTACTCACATCTTCCCATATACTTTAAGCCATCTTTGGATTACTTATAATATCTAGTAAATGCCATGTAAATAGTTGTTATACTGTACTTTTAAATTTGTGGGGGTTTTAAAATTTTTATATATTTTTTATTATGGCTTTTTCCTTCTAAATATTTTCCATCCACAGTTGGTTGAATCCACAGATGCAGAATCCATAGAGACAGGGGCCAGCTATACTCCGCTCTGCCATTGTAGCCTGAAGGCAGCTGTAGACAAAATGCAAATGAAAGAGTGCAGGAAATATCTTCTAGTAAAACTTTATAAAAATAGGTGGCAGAGCAGATTTGGCCTGAGAACTATAGTTTAGTGACCCCTGCTATAAGAGATGGTCAGAGTAAGTTGGAGAAACCTAAATAGAGAAATCATAGGCTTGTTTTAAGGTAAACATTTTCTGTTTCAAGATAGCAGTGGCCATGACTTTGAACTGGTTGGTTCTGCTTTCATATTGCACTACAAGACCCTGGGACTAATTAGAGATTTATTAACTTGGTAACCAAGCAATTACCAATCCATCTTAACACCTGGTCATCTTTTCCCTGACTGGGATAACCAGAGCCCCAATTGACTCAGTGTAGCCATCTGCCTCTCCCATCCCCCTGGCTATGATCATGAATGAGAACAGCCCCTGTGGTAGTGGGTAAGTTAACACATCTCATCCTGCCCTCTGCCAATATGATGAGACTTCCGGGAATGGAGAACACAGAAACTAGCATTTCAGTGCCAAGCATAGGAGGCATGGCCCCATATCACAACAAAGGGAAAGGGGGACAGTCATCTTAATATTGTATTGTTGCTGAAGGAAGACTTATCATGAATGTCATCCATAAAAAATAGAAAGCCATAGTTCCAGTAAATGGAAACCATATTTAGAGTTGGTGGATTGTTCAAGGGACATCCAATTTGCCACTCTGCCCTTTGTCAGTAAATAACTTGGACAGACTTTCAGATTTAATGGGCTGTCATTTCAGTCATTGTGCAACACATCCCGGGCACATGGAAGAGCATTCCAGGATTAAGTACTGAATACTGTTCATTGTGAAGACTTTTGAAACAGTGAACACAGATAAATAACTTTCCTTCCAACAACACGAAGCATATGGTTTATTAATTTAACAAAACCAGTTCAAACCACAGTAGAATCAAAACCACTTGATGTTATAATTTGATTTGATGGCTTAATTAAAGTGACACTGCATAATGTAATAAAAGCAAAGGAAATTGAGAGGACACCGAGCTGCCTGCATACCCTGTTCTCCTACGCCAAGGCCATGTTTTTTGGAGAATAGTTATTGCTTCTACTGATGGAGGGATCAGCTGCATTTTCCATGCTAAAGATTGCTTCCTGTTTTGGTTAAAAGCAGCTTTAAAGGACATACACAACTGTGTGAGAATGCTGAAGTAACTAGTCTATTTTAAATCAGAATACGTTGAGAAAGAGCATCACATTTTCCACCCAAATTAGCAAACAAAGAAGTAAGTGTATGATTGCTTCTTTAAAAAAATATATTAACATTGAAGTCATGGTTTTCTGTTATTTTTGGAGAAAATCATAATGTTGTTCTATTTTCAGTTTAATTATTTCCACTCACCAGATTAATGGGTTTGAATTACTTTATCTTATTAAAAGAAGCTCCAATAGGGACATTTAATTCCTTTGTAGTTAGCTGCCTTCCCAGAATGTCTTCCAAAAAAGTTACTTTGTTAATTCGAGAAATTTTTACAGGATAGGAAACTACATCTTTTGTGTAGCCCCTGTAGTGAATCTTTAACCCACTTCTTTCAAAAATAACTTTCATTTGCTGTTAATTTTTAGCCTTAAGAGTCCAAAAAGTAGGTCAGCTTTAAGACCTTGGACCATCCTAAATACTTTTGAAGGTCCTGCCATGTTACAGCAAACATTTTTAAATGCTCAGACAGCTCATGTCTATAATTTTACATAAATGTATAAGCATTAGTATAAGTTACCTTTTATTGGCTGACATAATGTTGATGATTTATGAACATTCAATGTAGCATTAACTATTTTGCTTTATATTTTGGAGCCAGTAAGTTTCTTTTCTAGTGTGAGACATCTTCATCTGCTTTTGAACATATGTTGAGTCCAGGGGCTGTACACAAAGCACGGGGTGAAAGGGATAGGAAGAGGTTTCTGTGTGCTAGACACTACCACAGCTTCTCTATTCATACACTTTATTTAATCCTCAGAACGACTCCTGCCAAGATTCACTTTTCAGTCATTGCATACATGTTGAACATCTACTATAAATAAATTCTAGGTACTAGAAATAAAGGTGAACAAAGGAGAGGGTCCTCATCAGGGAGTTTACATTCTAGAGGGGGGAAATTAACAAGTCATCCCATGATAAGTCTTCTGTGTTATTCTGAAGGAAATCACATCACGTGTGCTGGGAGCTTGGTAAGGGATGGAGAGGAGGAGCTCTTCTTGGTGGGGCAGATGGTGATAAGGAGCCAGCTCCACAGATCTGGAAGGGGACAGGGAAAGGTCATGTGCAAGGGCCTTGAAGCCAGTGAAACAATGGGGAAACAAGATTAACAAAGGGCAAGGGAAGTAGGTGAGGCCTTCTCTTGGTAAAGAGTTTAGGTTATGTTCCTATGGCAGCTGGTCACCTTTGGAGGGGTTCAGTGGGCTTGTGGAATGATCTGAGCAGGTGTGTAAACCTGTCACTCTGGCTGTGTGTACAGAGGTCTAGCAGTAGAGTGTGCAGAACCCACAGGAGGTGACAAAAATACTCCAGGTTGGATATGGATGAACATGGTAGAGGTAGAAGCAATGTGTTGGGGACAGATTTTGGAGTAGAGCCTCAGGCATTAACTAACTGTTTGGATGGCAGCTGGGTGTAAGTGAGCAGAAAGAGAAATGCAGGTCATTGTTTCTCTTTCACAGGTGAAAGAGTCTGAGTCTCAAGTCAGTGCCTCGTCCAGAACCTCAAAGCGAAGAGGTGGTAGAGCTGAGATGTAAACCGAGATCCTCTTGTGTCCAAATGCAGCATTCTTTCCATCATCCAAAGGACTTCTACCTTCTTAAAGAATCCCCAATGGTGGCTTCTTTGTTGAGGTGTCATCAGGTGGCTTGAACAACACAATTTATTACTCCTTCCCTGAATTAAGGAGCTTTACAACTAAACATATCTGTGGGGATCAGGTGTGGCCTTGAGCACATCTGGTTACGGGTCCATCCTGGGAGAGCCGGTGCACCCACTTGATCTGGACCATGGGGCCTTCTAGGAAGAGGATTTTGTACATTCTTGAAACAGCAGGGCCTAACAGAGTACCTGCCAAATAGTAGGTGTACAGTGATTGTTCAGTGAATGAATGAAAGGATGGATGATGAGACAATATAAGGCAGTGTTAGAGTGTAGACTTGGAAGTCACGCCAACCTGGACTCTAATTCCAGAGTAACCATTTATGATTGATCTTTTTGTTTACTCAATGTACTATCTAAGCCTTTATTTCCTTGTCTCTAAAAAACAGAGATAATAATCACACACATCCTTACTTGGCCAATGGCCTTTTAAATCACACCGTGTATGGAATTTATAGTATTGGGCTTTGGATGTGGAGAGTACTTGGCAAATTATATTTTCTGGTTTAAAGGACAGCAGTGATGTCTTTGTGTGCTCAGGACAACCTCTTGTTTGTAGTGGGTCATTGGGGAACACATGTCAGAGTGTGTGTTCTCCCTAGCAGAAGAGTGAAGCTAGGCTGTCTGGGCTTGCTGAACCCCTTCCAGTGAGACTCACAGTCCTTATTGTGGCTCACACATCAAGTCCTGCCCCTCCCTGGCGCCTCTTGTATTCCCCTCCCCTTGGCATCCTGAAATTCAGTCCACCCACTCTCCTTTAGTGTCAGCAGCTGTCCCCCTGACCAGATGGTCCTTGCCCTACTTCTGTACCCAACTGACCCCTCCTCAGCCTTCATAGCTCCGCTCAGTTCCTTCCCCAAGAAAGTTTCCTGCCTACATTGGCCACCCACTTGTGTCAGGGCACCAGTACCTACCTCTCCCTGATGGTACTTATCTCAGTTGGAATTTTACATTCAAATGTATAGCTTTTTCTCTAATATCTAGGTCTCCCACTACCCCCATAAGCTCCGTGATGGGTGAAACTGTCTAATTTTTCTCCTTTTTTATTGGACAGAAGGTGCTATGATCACTGTTGGCTCTTCGGTAAATAGTGGATTGGATAGATGGGTGCATACATGCGTGGCTGGGCAGGAGGCTGCGTGGATGCTGAGAAGTGAAGCTGAGCCACTCATGCCAGGTAGCCAGGAGTAGAAGATTGTTTCCACAAGAGTTGGCACAGTTGGGGCATTTATGATCCAACCCAGGCTAAGTACTGCTCCTAGGTGGGGAACATAGCTAGTAATTAGGAGTAGGATTCCATGCCACTCCCAGTCCCAAAAACCACGGAGGCTCTTGGGATTTGGGAAGCATCTTCCACTGTGACCAAAAGCCATCTTGGATGGAAGCATTTGTTTTAAAAACAACAACAGTCTCAGCACCAGTTTTTCAGTGGTTAGGGTGCTGGCCACATACACTGGGGCCGGCTCATTTAATCCCAGCCTGGGCATGCTAAACAACAGTGACAACTACAACAAAGAAATAGCCAGATGTTGAGGCCAGCATGTATAGTCCCAGCTACTTGGAAGGCTGAGGCAAAAGGATCTTAAGCCCAAGAGTTGGAGGTTGCTGTGAGCTGTGATGCCACGGCACATAATAAGACTCTGTCTCAGGGGAAAAAAAAAATAAAGAAAAATAAAATAAATAAATAAATAAAATAAAAAATAACAACAACCAAAAAAAAAACAAAAACAAAAAAAACCTTGGAGAGAGGGCTTTAATCCCTGTCACAAAGACAAGTAAAGTGTTAGGCCCTGGTATCAGGATGCTCGCAGATAGAACTGCTATTTCAGCTTTAGAGCAGTTGAGCAGGTATTGGTAAAAGACCCCGGGGGCTAGCTATCGTTTTCACACTTTATAAATATTACCTAATTACTTAATAGTCTCTATCTCCAGGCAAGTAGGCCAAGTTTGATCTTCAGGGCCGACTTAGCAACCCTCCCCTGGCTTCTGCTTTTCTTTATTCATTAGACAAATCTTCTCTGACATTGGGTTTATTTGTGTGGGCACCGTGGTGCTCATGAACAGCAATCTGGAAATTAATAATAAAGGCCAGCAGCATCTTTCCTTCCAGAGCCGCACACCTCCCCTTTCCCACTAAGTAGCATTCACCGCCTGTGAAACAGGAGGCTGCGAGATGCCTGCCTGCTCCCCTCGGAGCCCCAAGAGGATACGGCGGCCCGGAGACAGACTATTTATCTTCCCCATTACTCCCACTCATTATTCCTCAAACAAACCCCGGGTGGTCGAGGTTGTTTTTCTTCAGGTACCTGTTCAGGAATATGAACAGAGTCCTTGCTTTCTTACGGCGTAAGAAAGAGTCTCACGTCCCGGCCCCTGCGGCCTGAGAATCAAAGAGCCACTGCAAAGACACAGTAAGGGGGCCCGCGTCGTGTCTTCTCCAGTCATTCCTTCCTCCTTCCTTCTTCCTTCTCAGCACAGCTAATGGTCCTTGTCGTTGCTGACTCCACTCCTGGGCCTGCCCTCTCCACTGGGTTTGTAATCCCAAAACATTGGCTTGGATCAAAATGAGCATCTTGGCTGTCACATTTCAAATCTCTGCCTGTGCCGAGAAAACGCTGCCTCTGCCTTTGGCACAAAACACTGTTGGGTGCAGGGAGCTGTGCAGTCTCTGTGTTTCTGGGCTGGCAACAGGAGAAGCTGCCCAGAAGAGAGGAGCTTTCCAGGGGAGGAGTCTGCTGACTGTTTGAAACTGTTGGTTTTTACCCACTGGCTGAGCATGTAGACCCAATTGCAGGGGGCAGCCAGGAGCCCCAGTTGGGTCTCTTCCATGGACTGAACTGGTGGTTTCTAACTGGGCCCACTAGGGGTGGTGCCTACTCATAGCCTGGTGTCTACGCAAGTGGCAGGCTCCTGGGTTTCCTTTGGGGTCCCATTGACCAAGCCCTATGCAGGCTACCTGAGAGCAGTAGTATCCAAGTGTGAGAGACCCTGATACCATACCATCTAAAACCATCCTTACCAAACAACCAGTTGGCTCAAGTACTAAATCTGAGTGTCAAAACAGGCTTGGAATCTGAACAATGGAGACGTCCCCACACCAGACACCCACTCAGCCAGAATTGAGAAGATGTAAGAGTGGCTAGTGGCAAGGAAGAAGCAGAGATGCAAAGCTGATGAGGTGAATGCCAGACAAGAACCAGGACACTCCTTGGGTATAGTACGTGCCATGCCCAGGTGATACCAATTTATTTCCCTGTTTCTTTTTTTTTTTTTTTCTTGAGCCATTGTCTTCCTCTGTGGTTCAGCTAGAGTGTCTCATAGCTCACACCATCCTCAAACTCTAGGACTCAAGTGACCCTCTTGCCTCCTGAGTAGCTGGGACTACAGGTGCACTCCACATCATCCAGCTACTTTTTTTTCTATTTTTAGTAGAAATGGGGTCATGCTCTTGCTCAGGCTGGTCTGAGCTCAAGCAGTCCACTGGCTTCAGCCTCCCAAAGTCAAGGATTACAGCTGTAAGCCACCCTACCCAGCTGTGATACCTATTTCCAAAAGAGAATTTATTTTTAAGGATCAAAGGGAAGACAAATGGAGGGATCTTAACCAATAATTTCATAATCATTTAGAATCAACTATTTAAATAAAACCCTAGCTAAACCCATTGATAAAGATCACTAGTTGATTTCTTGACATAGCAATTGGGATCACTTATAAAGCTAGCTCCTGGGGTCTTAGCTCTGAAATGATATTTAGATTCCAGTCTTTCATGGCTAAGAGCAGCTATAGGGCTCTGTTTTAAATGACTCAACTGTTTCTTCAGGATTAAGGAGACAGTGATACCATCTCAGAGGTGGGAAATAGGAGGCTCAGCCAGAGAAATGACCCCAGTATGATATAAGGGCACGTGGTATTTGCCTGCCCTAGATCCACAACCTGGTCTCTGGTATTGACCTTTAGTTGAACCCCAGGACTACATCAAGGCAGAGGGAGAAAGTGAAGGTTTAGAAGCACCACGTAGAAAGGATGCTCAGATGGGTGCAGTGGCTCACACCTATAACTCTAACTCTTTTGGAGGCCAAAGCGGGAAGATTGCTTAAGCTCAGAAGTTTGAGACCAGCCTGAGCAAGAGTGAGACCTTATCTCTATTAAAAATGGGAAAACTAGCTGGGTGTTGTGGCAGGCACTTGTAATCCCAACTACTCAGGAAGTTAAGGCAAGAGGATCACTGGATCCCAAGAATTTGAGGTTGCTGTGAGCTGTAATGCTGCCACGCTCTACCCAGGGTGACAGAGTGAGAGACTGTCTAAAAAATAAAAGGATGCCATGCTCAATGAAAGTGGGGGAGGCTCACTTTGCTTTCTTGGCAGGAAATCACATCACTGTAAAGTTGAAAGAGAAGGGCCTTAGGGCACTTGGAATCCAGGCTTCCGCCTAGCATCCGAGATGCAGCTGCAGTCAAGTGGGGCTGGGAAGATGCATGGTCTTGAACTTTGTCACCTCCCTTAGCGCCTAGCCGAACAATGCTCTTCCCTACACAGGATGTAGACATGTCCCATGGTCTTTAGCTCTTGGAGGAAGAAGGATATCATGTAGAAAAAAAGATTCCAATGAATTAGGAGAAGTTAGGAATAGCATATTGTGGGAATGTAAGACCACATGCTTGGAGGACCTAAGAGTGGCATTTCTGCCTCTGCCTCCCAGATGCTGCCTGTAGTGGTGGTTCTCTGAGCATGGAGCTCGGTTTGGTGCATAGCAGAGGCAACCAAGGGAAAAAGAAAGAGTTTTCTTTTTTTGAGACAAGAGTCTCACTTTGTCTCAGTAGAGTGCCGTGGCATCACACAACTCACAGCAACCTCCAACTCCTAGGCTTAGGCGATTCTCTTGCCTTAACCTCCCGAGTAGCTGGGAGTACAGGTGCCTGCCACAACACCCAGGTATATTTTTGTTGCAGTTTGGCCCGGGCTGGGTTCAAACCCGCCACCCACTACCCACTGAGCCACAGGTGCCACCCAAGAAAGAGTTTTCAAATTGGCTGTCTTCCATAGTAATTGCAGCACAGAGCATTTTATAAACACTCCTTTGTTTGCTGAGAATTGTAATGCCGGGCTTCTCCGTAGAAATAGAGGAGATGCCAATTGCATGCCTGGCATAGGAAAAAGTCCACAGTCCACAGGGAAGACACTATGGTTTTAAAGCTTCAAAGCAATTGCCCTAGCACCTGGCAGGGCTTGGGATGACTGAGCTCAGGGTCTCCCACAGCAGAAGAAGGTGGCCACGTGGCAATATCTGGCCTTTGGAATAGGACCCACCCCAGGTGGACTCTGGCTCCAGCACTGACTAGCTTTGAGACTTGGTCTTGGGCTGCCCTCCTCCTCATGCTCTGCTTGCCAGACACACTAGTTTCCTTTCTGGTTTTTTCTATCACAGGGCCTTTGCATAAGGTATGTGACATATTCAAACCTCCTACCTTCCTGATCACTTTATAAACATCTTCTCACTGTTTAGCTTTGAATTCAAACGTCACATTGCTCAGTAAGTATTCATTAATCACTCCCTAAGTCTAGGTCACGGTCCTTTAGTAAACCTTTATACAGAACTAAACTATAATAATATATTCCTTAAAAACATATAATTATGTATTCCTTAATGCTAGGAATATTTCATGTTTTTGGTGTCATGGACCCCTTTAGCCATCTGATGAATCCTATAGCTCTCTTTTGATAATGATAGTTCTAAATATAAAAAATAAAATAGAGTAGATTATAAAGGAAACCAATTATCTTCAGATTATCCAAATATTTTTAAATTATATTTTAATTTATCTGCTTCTTAATGAAGGCATTAAATTATAAGATCCAGCAGAAGGTCTAATAATCACCATAATGTTGAAATAATGATGAATATGAAGGAAATTTTGAAATGCCATTGGCTCTTGAACAACATGGGGGCTAGGGGTGCTAACCCCCACACAGTCAAAAATCCTCACGTATCATTTGAGTCTCCAATAACTTAATTACTAATTAGCATGCTGTGGACTGGATACCATACCGATAACATCAATATTCAATTAACATATTTGTGTGCCATATGTATTATATACTGTATTCCTACAGTAAGGTAAGCTAGCTAGAGAAAAGAAAATGTTATGAAGAGATCAGGAGTTTGAGACTAACCCAAGTAGGACCAAGACCCCATCTCTACTGAAAAAAATGAAAAAATTGGCCAGGTATTGTGGCAGGTGCCTGTAGTCCCAACTGCTTGGGAGGCTGAGGAAAGAGGATTGCTTGAACCTAGGAGTTTGAGGTTGCTGTGAGGAGTTTGAGGTTGCTGACACCATGGCACTCTGACCTGAGGCAGCAGAGTGAGACTCTGTCTCCAAAACAAAAAGAAAGGAAAAGCAAATGTTATGAAGAAAATCATAAAGAGGAGAAAATCTAATTATGTTTATGAAGGGGAGGTGGATGTCACAAAGGTCTTCATTCCCATCATTTTAGTTAGAGATCAGTGAAAATAGAAATGTACTTTTTTTTTTATGTAAGTATATAGACTTCTATGAATTCTGTGCAGAGTCCCAAAGGAGCCTCTTGTTAAGCACTCTGATCTAGGGAAATGTCTGTTCTTACACTGGACTATAATCTCCAGGACACTGGGGTCCTCATCAGTCCGTGCTCACTTTTGTCCCTAGTTTCTGGGCTGGGGCCTGGCATGTAGCAGACATTCAGTAAATACTGAACAATAGCTGTTTCTTACAGTGCACTTGATGCGTGTCATTCATTGTACGTTTGTGCATTTCATGCATTTATCTCAAAAGCTTTCACCCAAGTTTTATCCAAGACCACACAGCTGGTTTGCCTAGAACAGTGGTTCTCAACCTTCCTAATGCTGCGAACCTTTAATACAGCCCAAAGGGTTTGCAACCCACAGGTTGAGAACCAATGGTCTAGAACAAAGCAGTCTGATCCCAGGGAAAGTAAGTGAATGAATGACCCTCTTGTGTACATCTAGGTCTCTTATACAAGGGGGATAGAGCCAGCAGTGCTCTATAGAATTCTTGTGAGGACCTAATGACAAAATTTGTGAAATGCACTAACTCGGCCCAGAGCCAGGCTCATCAGAGAGGGCTCGATATTATTGACATGTCAGCCAGCATAGAATACACCATGTGAAGGTGGGATGGACCGCACCCCATGATGGCTTAAGGGACCATGAGCTCAGTGTGCATTTCGAATAGGTGAAGAGTGATGATTGGGCTGTGTCTAGTTTTGGAGAGACTCAAAGGAGTTGGAGGCTGCTCTTGAAATTGTCAAGAAACCCCACACTCTCACATGTCATTGAGAACAGAAAAGGGGCGGAAGTGAGTGGGAAGAAGGCCTTTGTGCCAAGGGTGGTTAACCTGCTGAAAGGGCTAGGGGCCTGAGTCTGGATGCATGGGGCCTGCTGGGCTTTGACCTCTAAGCCCTTTGAGTAGCTCTCCTGACATAATTGCCAACATGCAGATAGGAAAACAGATACAGGAAGTGTACGGGCCATACACACTTCCCCAATAAGTCACACCCTTCCCCATTCAGAATCAGGCAGGCCACATTCTAGTTCTGAATCCTCCTCCCATGCTTGGTTCCTTGGCCCAACCCCGTGACACGCTCTCTCTGGAGCTGGGTGTCCTCATCTTTCACAGGAGGGTTCAGTTACAGTGTGCACAGATGGCCTGGCCCAGGGCATCCGTTTGGCACTGGCCGCTCCAACTGTATTTTATTCAGATGTTGTAACTCTAGAAAGTGCTGGAGTGGGGTCCTGCTTTGAGTCCATCATTCCAGGGTCTTCTGCAGTGAGCTTTGCTCTTCATGAGCTCTTGGAGGGGGTGGGAAGCAACACCCAGAGCACCAAGATCCCAGGTTTAAAGTCCCAGGCCGTCTGTGGTGGGGCTTTTTAGACCTCTCTCAAACAGTCCTTCAAAGGGAGAGATCCCTCCCTGAGGCCATGTCTTTGGAAATTCTCCCTAAAGGGCTCCTCCATATTGGAGGGATCTTAGTCTGAGCTGGGGGGATAAAGAGCAGGCATTTAAGAAGTCTATTTCCACCTGACTGGTTCTCTCCAGCTTTTTAAGAAGAGAGAGCTCCTGCTCCTGCTCCTGCTTCTGCTCTCTCTTCCTGCCAACACCAGGTGGTCCTGTGGGAGAAGGCATTTTCCTGCCGTCCCCTCCTGGCATGGTCCCAGCTGGTCACTTGGATACCACTGCTATGTGGGATGTACGTCCCCACCCCCTGCCACCACCCAGGAGACAACACTTTCATTTCTCTTAACAAACACTGTGAAATAGTGAATCTGCATCAAAATTGCTTTGTTTGAGCAATGCTATCTCTTTGACTCCTGATCGATATTTGGCTACTTGCCTCAGGTGTGAAACTCAGAGGGGACAGGTGCTAGGAGAAGGCCCTGGAGAGGAGCCTTACACTCAAATAGTTTAAAGCAACTGAAAGTTCCATCAGCTTTCAGACAGAGCACACCAAATTAGCTTGTATAAAATCCAAAATGGAGAGGAAGGGGTGGGGAAGGGGCACGGGGGACCTCCCATTACTTATGGAACCACTGAGAAAACATCCTTAACATTGATTTAGCATCAGAGGACCTTGGGTGCTCTGCTAGATGCCTCTTCATTATTTAACAAAGTCTAGGATCATAATTAAAGGTGGTTCAGAGTGATGGTGGGAATTCTCAGAGCTGCACCAACCATCATCCTTGATGACTATGAAATGCAATCAGACCGGGAGGGGGGTGGTGCAGAGGATACAATTAAGGCCCTGAGAAGGCAAAGGCTGATGATGTCAGGAGCACCTCCCAGGGGACATGGGACATTTATGTAGAGATCGGGTGTGGTGCCTCCAGAATGGTTAAAAAGCTTCAATTTTGTGCAAAAGGACATACCAAGATGTCTAGCAGGCCCCTGTGTTAGGTGCAGTTGGCAATGGCCATTGTCATGGGAAGGAAAAGTGCAAGTTTTGAGCACCTGCATTATGACTCCAAGAGTGCTCCTAATCCTCTAGACCAACAAAAATCATCTCACCTGGCCTTGAGGCCCTGGCAGTCGAGGGTGAGGAGGGCTGGTAGAGGAGATGGGAGTGGTAGGGTCCCATGAGCACACACACCCAGCCTAACAGAGGCAGCTGCTCTGCTGCTCTTCCTGACTCAAGTGGAGACAGGCTCAATTTTAAAATCCAGATTCATGTATAAAATACACTGATTTCTAAAAGCACCGTTTTGGCCATATATGCTGTTGCAGGTGCTATTAGGCTTGAGGGCCACAATTTTTGTTTCAGCCCAAGTGTCCCCTCTAATTCTTACTCCAACCCTAAGAGGAAGATAAACTGCTGGACCCTAATCACCCATTTTACAGATGAGAACATAGGGATCTGTAGGGGTCTGGCTCAAAAGCTCACACTTTTTCTTTATTATACAAACTCTTCCAGACTTACGCATAAAACTCCAGAGTGCTATTTTTGTTTGTTTTATACTTGGCCTTATGAGGGAGGTTTTGTTTGAAAGAAGGGTTACCATCACTTAAAAACCAAGCAGGACTCGGGGAGCACAGGCCCTGTGGTGTTGCGCACCCCCTCCACGTGCATGCGTGGCTCAGCCCCCACTGAAGTCTCTGGGGTTTTGCTGCATCTGTAGGCTGAATGCACCCGCACCCTCTGACTGGCAGACATCACCACACAGAAGGTGTGAATTAAAGACTGGGGACAGGGTCCTCACACAACCTTGAGGCTCCTGAAGATAACTCCAGGAATGAATTGTGTGGCACTGATTTTATAGATGAAACATCAGCAGCGATCTGACTAAAGAGCATATACCTTTTCTCATTCTCTCAGTGGAATGTGAGACTGTGAGCCCCTGCTGGGGGATAAAGGTCTTTGTCCCTGCTTCCTGCTCTGAAGGCGCTTACAGATTGGTCAGAGGGACAGAGGGTTGGGCGGATGGTGGTATGAGGGGCAATGTGAGGCAGGAGGCAGAGGGGGTGCGGAGAACATGGTGTCCTGTCAGCCTCAGAGTGGACACAGGATGTTGAAGCTGATTTTCGTGGGGGCTGTGGTGGGCGCTGGCCAGAGGTAGGTGAGTGAGGACGAAAATGGAGAGGCACAAGGTTGGAATCTGGGACAAGGAACATGTCACACAGGACATGTGAGACTAGGAGAAAGACTGTGGCTCTAGTCCACGTCCAGCCATTCATTCACCACATACTTACAAGGAGCTGCTATCTTAGCTGATGGGGGAGGTGGATTATTGCAGATAGTCAGTGAAGCAGTGAAGTCGGTAGTACAGTCCCACCATGTAGTGGTAAATGCTAGGAAGAATCTAAGCTCTGTAAAGAAGCAGGCTTGTTCAACTGTGCTGAGGGACACGTTGGTGTCAAGGCCAAGCACGGTGCTTCATGTCTATAATCCTAGCACTTTTTTTTTTTTTTTTTTTTGAAACAGAGTCTCAAGCTGTCACCCTGGATAGAGTACTATGGCATCACAGCTCACAGCAACCAATTCCTGGGCTCAAGCGAGTCTCTTGACTCTGCCTCCCAAGTAGCTGGGACTACAGGCGCCCGCCACAATGCCCGGCCATTTTTTGGTCGCAGGCGTCATGGTTCTTTGACGGGCCCAGGCTGGATTTGAACCTGCCAGCTCAAGTGTACGTGGCTGGTGCCTTAGCCTGTTGAGCCACAGGTGCCAAGCCATGGTGCTTCATGCCTATAATCCTAGCACTTTTGGAGGCTGAGGCAGGAGAATCACTTGATCACAAGACCAGGAGTTGAAGCTTGTCTGGGCAACAAAGCAAGACCTCACCTCTTAAAAAAAAAAAAAAAAAAAAAAGCCAAAAAATAAACCCGGTGCAGTGGCACAGACTAGTATTTCCAACCACACAGTAGGCTGAGGCAGGAGGATCACTTGAGCCATAGAGTATGAGGTTGCTGTGAGCTAGGATGACACCACTGTACCTGAGCCTGGGCCACACAGCCAGAACTTATCTCCAAAACAAACAAAAAAAAGCTGATAACCATGTTTCAAATAATGTTTGGCCTCCCTTTATCTTTTAAGTTTGGGATCAGC
>CAUYON010098495.1:0-26071 GCA_963573935.1 Arctocebus calabarensis | reverse complement strand
GTCACCCTGACCCCACAGGCAACAATTGAAAAGGAAAATCAAACCTTTCCACAACCACACACCCAGGGTACCACTTTGGATAGTCCTCAGGTGATTGGCCTAGTTCAAGAGGCCCAAATCAATTGTCCCAGTCAGGACCTGCCCAGGTGGGAGAGTTCAAAAGATCTCCAGCAACTAAATAGCAAGCGTTTGCTGGCAGCTCAAGTATGACTCGCTCCAGTGCTCCCTGAAGTCAGAAAGACCCACCCAGCAAATAAATTAGTCTGGGAAGGTTGATGCCTCCTTCCCCACCTTACACCTCTGTCACACTCAGTCACTGGTAACCTTGCAGGGCTGTGTGACCCAGTTCCCTCCAATGAGCAGATGCTCCTGGATTTTGCACCTACCTGAGTCACAGGGAGATCTGTTACTTCTCAGCCAGGCCGCCACACTCTGCCACTGTCTGGCAGGGGGAGGTGAGGCCTGACAGCCTTGGGTACTTAATGGGGGCTGGGGTATTTCACTCAGTTCCAGCCCTGCCCCTGATTGATGTTACAGAACAGAAAAACTTTGCAGAATTTATTTCTGTCCCAGCTATATTGTCCTGTGACACTGTTTGAGCAACTCTGCCCTGTCTACGCCACTGCCCAGTCACGGCTGCAGTTCCTGTTACGGCAGATGCGGACAGAACAGGCACTTAGCTGTCAGTTCCAGCCACTGCCTGCCTGACTTTGTCTCAGCTTTGATCCCCTGAGGGCCAGGTGCGTCTGAGTCTCAGTGAAGAAGTCCTCTGTGTCAACCCGGCCCTGGGAGTCTGCTGTCTCTGCACGCCTATTCTAGTCCCCCACTCCGCCCAGGCCAGTACCACCTCAGGCATACCCTTTACTCTTAGGGCCTGAATTTCCATCTCAGATCTGTTCCACTATTGGCTACTACCAGAGAAGATGCCCAGCTTCCTCTGGTTGTCCAGAGTGTCCTTTCAAATTATCCCCAGGGGTGTGAGCTCCATTGTTCCCGCTGCTGTGGCTGCCGCTCTGTGCCTCGGGGCACTGCCACTCCTGTATGGTTCCCTCTCAGATGACCATCCTCTCCTTTCTCCCATGCTGGAGAATCAGCACAGGTCAGCAATAGCCCATGCCCTATCCATACCCCTTGAGAAAATGCCCAAGAATCTGGACTTCACGGGGGACAGGCTTCCAGACTTCAGGGTGAGAATGGAGGGGAGTGCTGGGAGTCCAAAATTGCAGGTAGAGAATATATACAGTTTTATGCCTGGCAGGAGAATGCCATGGCACCCTAGTAGGGGAAGGAGGTCCAGTTTTTAGAGGGTCTCTCCTGTGGGATAAAATTGGAGGATATTTGAACTCTGCTCCCTTGTTGGTATGGAGTATACTGTGAGCCGTTCTCATGGGGGAGGGGACTCCCTTCCGCTTGGTGGTGGATTTTGTACCTGTTGTTTTTATTGTTAGTGTTCCAGCTCACCTCAGCAGGGTTGATATGCATTCTTCAACCTTCTCTCTTGGCTCAGATCCAAACCATCACTTTCTTGCTAAACTTCTGTCCTTTAACTCTCCTGATGGGAGCCTCTGTGGGAAGTCAGCCATCTTGCCTCCACCCCCCTGATCCTGCAATGCTAATACTAGGCATCTACCCAGAAAAAAAAATCATTTTATTGTAAGGACATTTGCACTAATAGCTTATCACAGCTCAATTTACAATTGCCAACTCATGGAAACAACCTAAATGCCTTTCAGCTCAGGAATGGATTAACAAATTGTGGTACATACACACTATGGAACACTATTGAACCATAAAAAAGATAGTGACTTTACAACTTTTATAAGATCCTGGATGGAATTTTATCATCTTCTTTGTGAAGTATCACAAGGATGGAAAAGGAATTATCCAATGTTCTCAATACTAATATGAAGCCAGTAGACAATCTGATGCATGCCCACATAGGAGAAAAACTCATTTCAATTTAAGTTGAGGGTAGGGGTCACAAGGGAGGGGGAGAAGGAGGAGCTTGAGGTGTTCTCACTGAATGGGCGAGGGTGGGGGTTTTAATACACCTTTTGTTTGGAGGACATAACTGCAAGAAGGACTCTACCTAAGAAAATTAAATATTTTGACCTGGTTGTTTTTACCCTCACATTAACCTGAAAATAATTTAATTTTTGTAAACATATATAAATAAAACTGATAAATATAGGCAAAAAATCTACAATTAACTTTCATTTTTCTCTTAAGTTTTTCATACTTCCTAGATTTTTTGTTTGTTTGTTTTGGGGTTTTTTTGCAGTTTTTGTCTGGGGCTGGGCTTAAAACCATCACCCCCGGTATATGGGGCCAGTGCCCTAGTCCTTGAGCCACAGGGACCGCCCTCATACTTCCTAGTTTTTAAAAATGGTAAAATGATTATTTTCTAGTTTGCAATTGTTTATCAGGTCCTTCAAAGTTCATGTGGTGGAAACTTGATTCCCAATGCAACAATGTTGAAAGTGAGACCTTCAAGAGGACATTCATGTCTTCATGAATGGATGAATGCTTTTAGTGGGGTATAGTTTCCTGGGCAAAAGAAGAGTTTGGCTAACTTTCACTACCCCCTTGCCTTTCCAACTGCCACCCTGGGTTGATGCAGCCAGAAGGACCTCATTATATGCACCCCCAAATTCCCAGCCTCCATATCCATG
Source organism: Arctocebus calabarensis (assembly GCA_963573935.1). Classification (NCBI taxonomy): domain Eukaryota; kingdom Metazoa; phylum Chordata; class Mammalia; order Primates; family Lorisidae; genus Arctocebus; species Arctocebus calabarensis. Next base: position 23,399 of record CAUYON010098495.1, on the reverse strand, counting down.
AGACAAATAGATTTATCTTTATAAATTCCCCAGTATCAGCTTTTCTGTTAACACAGCACAGAACAGAGTAAGACACAGGTCAAATTTATAATATCCAATTAGTAGGAAAAGATTTGAAAAGACTAAGGGTAAATTATTGTAAACTGTTCCATTGGCCCAGAGGGATAGGGATTATCATCAAAGATTTCTAAATTATTTTTTGAAAGAGGTCGAAGTACTTGATTTGTATTATTGTCGTGTCCAGTAACTGACCTGGATATTATGTTTTTCCTTTGGAAGGAGACCATTTATCAAAAGGTCATTTGATTAGTCCGCCAAATTTGGATGAAGATTTGTTGATAATATTCTGAGCCATCGTGTTGCTCTGGTAATTTGACAGGTTTGCTAGGAACATTAAGAAATCATAGAATCTGGGCTCGGCACCTGTGACTCAACAGGCTAAGGCGCCAACCATGTACACCTGAGCTGGCGGGTTTGAATCCAGCCCGGGCTCGCCAAACAATAATGAGGGCTGCAACCAAATAAATGGCCAGGCGTTGTGGTGGACACCTGTAGTCCCAGCTACTTGAGAGGCGGAGGCAGGAGACTCGCTTGAGCCAAGGAGTTGGAGGTTGCTGTGAGCTGTGAGCTGTGATGCCATGGCACTCTACGTAGGGTAACAGCTTGAGGCTCTGTCTCAAAAAGAAAGAAAGAAAGAAATCGTAGAATCTGAAGTGTGCAAGGAGGGAAGTAAAGGCAGCAAGGGAGTCAGAGTTGATAAATATGGACCAAGAAAGGGCCAATGAGCTAGAGATCCCAGTGAAGCAGGAGCAATTGAATGATTCTACTGCAAGGACAGGAACTAGTTAGGTCAGAGAACAGGATGTCTGTAAAGGTGACATCAGAAGTGGGATAATTCTCAGGTAATGAAAAGGATCAGCTGTGTCCCTGGGTGGCTGAAGTAAGATGTTAGGTGGTAGAGTCTGCAGAGTATGCATTTGACAAAGGGTTAATATCCAGGATACACTGGGCAGTCTCACAACTTGATAGCAAAGCAAACAAATGACCCCTGCCCAACAAACCCCAAAACAAAGGAAAACAAACCCCCCAAAATGTGATTTCAAAATGAGCAAAAGACCTGAATATACATTTCTCAAAAGAAAATATATAGAGTCAACAGGTATATGAATAAATGTTCAACCCCACTCATCAGGGTAATACAAATCAAAACCACAATGAGATATGACCTTTCCTTGATTAGAATGACTATTATCAAAAAGACATACAATCACAAAAGCTGGTATGGATGTGGAGAAATGGGTTCCCTTATACACTGGTGGTGGAAATGTATATTATGGAAAACATTAGAGAGGATCTCAAAAAAGTTAAAAGTCAAACCACCACCATATCACTCGGAAACCCTACAACTACATATATAGCCAAAGGAAGTCAAATTAGTATATCAACAAGGTTTCTGCATTCCCATATTTACTGCAGTACTAGTTACAACAGACAACCTATGGGATCAACCTAAATGTCCATCAATGGAAGCAGGATCAGGAAAATGTGGTGTAAGTACAGAATGGAATACTCTTTAGCCATAAAAAGAATGACATGTTGTTCTTTGCAGCAACATGGATGAACCCTGTAAGTGCAATAACCAGGCAGAAAAAGTCAAATGCCCAGGGATCACACTCATTTCAGGAATCTAAAGGAGCTGACCTTATGGATAGAGTAGGATAGTAGTTACTAAATACTGGGAAGAGTCAGGGAGAAGGGAGATGGGGAGAGATTGGTTCATGGGTATGTAATGACAGTTTTATAGGAGGAATAATTTCTGATGTTCTGGTAACATGGTGAGTGTAGTTAACAATACTATATGTATTTTTCTTCTGAGACAGAGTCTTGCTCTATAGCTCCAGTACAGCTTAGTGGCATCTTGTATGTATACTTCACAATAACTAGAGGAGGGGATTTGTAATGTTCTCATCTCTGGAAAATGATAAGTGTTGGAGGTGATGGATATGCCTAATACCAATTTGAGCATTCCACAAAGAATACAGGTACCAAAACATTACATGATTGCATTATATGTCAATGAAAATAAAAAGTTGTACAAATATGGAAGATTTGTTAAAAGTAAAAATAAATCCAGAAAGAAGAGGCCAGAGAATTGAAGCATGTCATCTAAATGGACATTGAAATAACTCAGGATGAAGGACTCAAAAATAAGACTTTCAGATGAATGTGAAAGTTTTCATATAAAAAGACTGCATCCAGGGGATCTGAAGTTGACAGTGCCAGGGAAACAACATAGGTAGCTTCTAAGAAGCAAGAGATTTTCACTAGAAACAGAAGAGTTGTGGTGTGAAAGGAAGCAAAAGGAGGAAGGAGACTCAAAGCACCATCAGTGTTCCCAGTCTGAAGTAGCTTAGAGAGAATGAGTCTTCACTTGAGATACAAGCCAGGAGGATCACTTGGGGTCAGGAGTTTGACACCTGCAAGAGAAACAGTGAGACCCCATCTGTACTAAACAGAAAAATTAGCCAGGAGTGGTAGCCGACAGCTATAGACTCAGCTACTTGGGAGGCTGAAGCAGGAGGATCACTTGAACCCAGGAGTCTGAGGTTGCTATGAGCTAGGCTGACTTTATGCCACTCTAGCCTGGTCTACAGAGTAAGACTGTGCCTCAAGATATAAATAAATAAATAAGAAGCAATTTAAGGAATAGTGAAGCTGGGAATTATATAGCTAGAGTTACAGAGAGTACAACTCAAAGTTCTGCTAACTATAGAGGAAACCAGTGTTAGGTCAAGAAAAAGAACTCAGATATTATGGTGGTAAGAGTACAGGAGGGAATAGAGGATCAGAGGGGCTTATCGTTTGGATGGTGATGAAAGAAACCAGCAGTGTTGAACAGAGAGCTGGCTACACCTGACAAATGAAAGGGGGGAGGGTGAGGTGTCCTTAATCGCGTCACACGGAATTAGCTTCTCAGGGAGTGAGCAGGAAAGTTCAATGTAGTCGTGAGTCCCTCAGAAGTGGGCAGTCATCCTGCGAACTTTGTCCCTATGTTCTGCTCCCAGTTAAAAGTAAGAAATGAAAGCATGGGGCCTCAGGTACCAAGAAGAATTCAGCTAGCAATAGTCAAGTCCTGCTCAGCTGGAGCCCTGACAAAATCTTGTCCAGAGGCATACAGAGGCAGGGATGCTGCTCTATAGCATGTTGGCAATTTGGTGTTCCCTCCTGCCTGCTCCTACCTTTTGTCCCAAGTTCTATAACACCCTCCATGGGCAATACAACATTTTAAAAATAATTTTTTTGTAATTCTTGGATGTTTTCAGTTCTCAGACAAGATTTCTTGACCAGAACTTTGTAACTTTCTGTCGCTTAATACATTCCCATTTGAATTTCTTTCCCAGGAAGGTGGAAACCTCCTCGAAGTCATCAGATAACTATCCAGGCTTATACCACCTGCTTGTCCAGAAAAAACAAGATAAGTAATGTGGCGTACGCAGCCCAAAATTATGCCCAAAGATGCACTGAGCCTGCACACAAGGCTGAAAAAGTGAAAAATTCAAACCCCTAGCTCATTATAATACTAAAATCCCCACCCTGGGCAGGATGATCATTTCTAACAGCAATTCCATGCCCTACACTCCATCCCAATACATAATCATGTTTACTCCCCTCATGCATTATTCATTGTCGCCTGCATCAAGCTCCCCACCCCAGAAATGTTGGTTGGGAAACCAACTTAAGACAGTCCCTGCCTCCCCCTTCCAGCAGACACATCTCCAGAAATGAATGCTTTCCTCGACAATCCTTTTTGTCTCAGTAATTGATTTTCTGTGCAGTGAGCAACATGAACCCCTTGAGGGGTCATTAACATTAGGGTTAATATTGTAAATTCTTTCAGCCTTGTGAGCAGGCTCAGTGAATGCAAGGTCTCCACCTTCCTCAGAAAGAAACTCAAGAAGGAATGTATCAATGCAACAGACAGTTACAGAGTTGTGGTCCACAAATCTTACTGGCCTAGGAAAATGGAACATAAGAGAACTACGAAAATTATTTAAAACTGATTTTCTTTTTTTTGCATATGGCATCAGTTACAATGCTTTGAACACTCTTTACCTACTTTGACTAAAAACTCCATGGGCCCAAAACAGGGACTAATATTACATCTCCATTTCTTCTCTTTGCTATTTCCACAATCACCCTTAACCTTGGAAACAGGGACCATTTTCCTGGCTGCTGGGTCCACCCACTAGAGGTAAGGGAGGGGCCTGCCTATGTCATAAAGGCCTTTGAGTGATGTAAGGAGTGGGAGTGATTTAAAGGCCACGTGAATTCTGGGCACACCCCAGTTACTCTCTGGTCTCGAGAACAGTAGGAGTAGTGCTCAGCAATGACAAAGAAACTGCCCCCCATTCCCCGGCCTCGGCCCCAGCCTCCACCTTGCCGCTCTCTTCCTCCACGCTCTCCCCCAACAGTCCTTCCTCATCTTTGTCCTCTGCATCCCCGCCCTCCGCATCCCCGTCCTCAGCCTCCCCGCTCTCAGCATCCCCGTCCTCAGCCTCCCCGCCCTCAGCCTCCTCCCTGGAAACCTGCACCTTCTACTATTTCCTCTTCCTCCACTTTCCCCCCTATAAATAATGTTCTCCATTCCCAGAATCCTGCCCAGAGGCTCCACAAGGCCAACAACTCTGTCCCTTCCCAACAGCCCCTCTCCCATCCCCCTGTCCGCCTGGCTCCACTTTCTCTCAACTCTCCCATCCACATTCCCACCCCTCCACAGAGCCCTTCCTCTTAGGGCCCTGCCACCCTCCAGTCAAGTCCCAAGTCTTCTCCTGAGGAGATGGATTCTCTGGGACTGGGACGATTTGGAGCAGCCCCGAATCCCAGCACTATGGATTCCCAGCCTGACCTGGTGGACCCAGGGCAGGCAAGGCAAAGGCAACCATCCCTCAGCCTGGGTGAGTTACAGGCCCCCTTGTCCACCACCAGCTCCTGCTTGTCTCACTCCTGTCTGTATTGGGCCTCTGCCCCTGTGTCAGTCCTCCTCAGATCCCAGGAATGCCTTTATCAATTTCCATTTATAGGGAGTCTGGTCCTGTCCTGTTGTGCCTCCTCAGCCAGCCAGCATAAGCCCTTGCATGTGTGACTGGCCTCTTCTTGGAACATGGTCTGTGACCATAGAGCAAACATTGGGACCAGCGGTTGAGAAGGTACAGGAAAGTCAGGAGTGGAAAGGGTCCCACCTATTTTCAAGGAGGGCAGGGGCTAGGGTCAAGTGAGTCACACAGGGACAGGCCCTGCTACAGATAGATGGGGACTCAAGATGGTTTTCTTTTGGCCGGGGCTGGTTTTGAACCCACCACCTCCAGCATATGGGGCCAGTGCCCCACTCCTTTGAGCCACAGGCACCGCCCTTTCTTTGCACTTTTTGGTCTGCTTCCTCCCAGACTTCATTTGTCTTCATCCTACAATTCTACAACCATCCCAGGGACCTTCTGCTCTTGAGAAAAGTCTCCTTTAAAAAGGGGGTGGAGCCCTGGGTTGTGTTGTCATCAAAATTCTGAAGGTTGATCCCCTGACTCAGTCAGCTAGCTGCTCCTACTCCAGGATGGGAAAGGAAGCAGGGTGGAAGGCAGAATATCCCACTCAGAGGAGAGCAGCAGATCACAGATGGTTGATTTGAAAAACGTGCTCTCCTCAAATTGGTATCTTCATTAGATATAATCTCAGTCAACATTCCAAGAGATATTTGTAGGGAATTGATATCTGATTATAATTAGTAGGGAAATTATCAAAGGGATAAGAATATAAAGACTGTCCCAAGAGAACATTATTTCTTACTAGATACCAAAACCTAAGACAAAAATATCTAATATAAGTCGGAGGCAGCGGTGGCAGCAGGGGCAGGAGGCACACAAGGTCGGTGTGTTAGCTGCATTGGGCGCGAGCCAGCTTCAGGAGGCCACGGAAGCGGTGCTGAGGGGCTGAGCCCCAACAGCTCTGTGGAGAAGCCCCAGCAGCCTGAGGGATACAATAAATGGCTGTCCCCAGTCAGTTTTCAACTTTGCAATCTGCATTTTGATGGTAACAATTAATTCTGGCCTCAAAAAGCTGTTATGATATCTTAGGGTGCCAAAATTAGCATCAGAGCATCAAATCAAGAAGGCCTTTCACAAGTTGGCCATGAACTACCACCCAGACAAAAATAAGAGCCTGTTGCTGAAGCAAAATTCAGAGATCGCAGAAGCATATGAAACACTCTCAGATGCTAATAGGCCAAAAGAATATGGTACACTTGGCACAGTGCTTTTAGTAATGCTAAAGGACAAAGAAGGTAGTGGCAGTCCTTTAGAACAGTCATTTAACTCAATTTTAATGACTTATTTAAAGAGTTTGGCATCTTTGGTCAAAACCAAAACACTTGGTCCAAGAAGCAATTTGAAGATCATTTCCAGGTGTTTTCTTTTGGAGGTGGACTGTTTGATAACATGTTTGAAGATATGGAGAAAATGTTTTCTTTTATTGGTTTTGACACCACCAATCGGCACACAGTACAGACTGAAAATCAATTCCCTGGATCTAGCAAGCACTGCAGGACTGTCACTCAATGGAGACGGAATATGGTTATTACATACACTGACTATTCAGGACAGGAATTCATTTTTTCTCTGTTCTCACTAAACCCAACTAGTTGACTCTTCCTCAGTATCTTTTTTTTTTTTTTTTTTAAATCATAGCTGTGTACATTAGTGCAATCATGGGGTACAGTGTGCGGGCTTCATATACAATCTGAAATATTTTCATCCAGGTTTGACATAACCTTCATGGGATTTTCTTGTTTATTGTGTGAAAACATTTGTGTTCTGCACTTAGTAGGTTTCACCTGTCCCTTGTAAGATGCACCATAAGTGTGATCCCACCATTTACCCTCTCTCTACACACACACCCCCTCCTTACTCCTTTCCCCATCTTCTTGTGCTATAATTGGGTTATAGCCTTCATATGAAAGCTATAAATTAGCTTCATAGTAGGACTGTATACATTGGATATTTTTTATACCATGGAATATTATGCAGCCTTAAAGAAAGATGATGACTTCCTCAGTATCTTTGATGCAAAACAATTTTCTGTGAACGATTTTGACAAGTGCAGGATTTCATTTTAAACAACTTGATATAACTATTTATTTTTGACAGATTCAGCAACATTCAACTTGTAGGCAAAATGCTGATTTCCCTACTAGGAAAAGGTTCTTTAAAAAAAGGTACAATTCTGGGGCAGCATCTGTGGCTCAAAGGAGTAGGGCGCCAGCTCCATATGCCAGTGGTGGCGGGTTCAAACCCAGCCCCTGCCAAAAACCGCAAAAAAAAAAAAAAAAGAAAGAAAGAAAGAAAAAGAAAAGATGTAATTCTCTCTAGTCCTTTTTCTCTATCTGCCCTTGAGCTGATTAATGTGGTCAGTTTTATTACCAAGAAAAGATTGGATTTGATACATATTTAAGATTAAACTTTAAAAAGTTATAGTAGATTTAAAATGTGTGAATTTGAATGATTTTTGCAGTGAAACCTTTACTAATGTAAAATTGCGTGCTCTGTAGCAGCTGTGACTTGGTTTACAAAATGTACGTGAAATTGTGTAATTGAGGAATTCAGCAAAGGAGAACGGGATCTTGGTTAATAGCCACTGAAAGCTTTAGAAAGGGATGGTTTGATATTTAATACAGAACTGTGCTTTTCTACCATAGAATCAGTGTAAAAATGATTTTATTACTGTTTTTTGAGCTGGAAAAAAGTTTGAAAACTTATAAAATGTTGCCAAGAGACTGTTACATGTTTCATCCCTGGTTAAAAATGATTTTGTAGTGTTGAAATCATAGCTACTTATGCATCTTTCATGTTTTTCTCCGTTGTCAGCACTCTAGGTTTTTCTAAAGTTTGTGTGTGTGTGTATGTGTGTGTGTGTGATTCCTCTTCTTTGTACTCATCTTTATCTAGAGCAGCGGTTCTCAACCTGTGGTCATGACCCACAGGAAGGAACTGTATTAAAGGGCCGTAGCATTAGGAAGGTTGACACCACTGATCTAGAGATTGACTAATACCTCATTCTGTTTGTAAAAGCAGCCAGTGATTTCTGTGCAACCTATGTGCAATATTTTTAAATCCTAAGAAATGTGTGCTTTTGTTTTCATATAGACTTTTCTTTAGTTCTGCACTTTTCCACATCATACTCCATATGAGTATTAATCCTATGGATACATATTTAAAATAGCAAATGTCTCATACAACAATGTATGTGAGTGAGAAAAATACAAATATTTACAACTGGAAAATAATAGCTAATAAAATGTAGTGCTTCTGAAGGCATACTAAGATGAAAATTGACAGACCAAGGAGTTTAGAGACAGACTCACATGTTTGGACACTTTCTTTAACACAAAAGTAGCAGAGTAGAACTGTGGCATTGGACTGTCTTTTCAATAAACTGGTGCTGGGTCAGTTGGATACAACTTGGAAAAGAAGTTATGCAGAATTCCTACCTCACACTACACTCAAAACTCAATTTCAGGTGGAACTTAGGTATAAATCTAAACAGTAATTGGAAGAAATCTAGAATTATTGTACCCACGTATAGCTAATGAGCACTTGAGATGTGCTATGAGTGTGAAATTTGCACCAGGTCTGAAACAATGTGAAGACATGGTATACAATCCCTCAATACTTTTTATATTGAAACTTTGAAATGATAATAATCGAGACATACTGAGTTCAAGGAAACATCCATAAGGATAGTTTCCCTATAGTCATTGTTCCCTTTAACTGTGCAACTGCTTTACAATAGAAGAGGTTTCTGACTCCTTTCAAATCTTTTTGAAGAAATGATTGACCAAAGTGAGGTCCATGATATGACCATGACCTCACTGATCTGCCACTTGCTAGCCAGTCTCCTCCTGGTATATCCTAGGACGGTTCTAGTAACCAGGCTGGGGCCTGAGAAGCCAAGCAAGTGAACTGAACACCACAAAGGAGCCAGGCAGGAAATAAAGTCCTCAGAGGTGGGAGCAGGGTGCATGGATCCAGACAGGGGATCGGGGTGCCCAGGTGGTCTAACACAGCAGGATCCTATGCCAGGGACTTTGTTGCCTGGAAACCATGTAGGACGCTCTTGCCTAGAGACCACATCCCACAGTAGCCTGGAGTCCCAGGAGGCCAGCACCTGGGGATATAGAGAGAAGCCAGTCAGGACCTGCAGCACCAAGGACATGGTGGGACTTCAGAAGGAGAAGGGGGCCCTAGATGAGGTCTGCCAGAACCAGATCTTGCGGGAACTGTATGTCAAAGAGCATGATACCCAGAAACTCTACTTGCAGTATCACATGAATCCCTTCCTCAAGGGTGAGGGGCTGCGGGATGGGGAGGGCAAGAGCTGGAAGTCACTGCTAAGGAGAGTTGTGATATGGGGTGGGAGTCCCGTGGAGGAAAAGCTCTCTCATACTGCCCCCTACTAGACTTCTAAGACCCAGGATTTGAGAGGGAGCTTACCTGTTATATAGGTGCAGATGTGTTGGGTGTCTCAGAACACATCCACATTGTGATAACATATTTTCATCATAGCAAAGAAAGTTAAGAAGCCTTTTATAATTTGGTTTTTTTAACGAGGTAAGGATTCATTTTCCTGCTTCATATGTAGTCTAGGAAGTTCAATCTAGGAAGTTGACTCTGGACCTACATTGCTCCCCCAATAAAACAACCCTGTCCTCCACTCTTGTCACTGCACACTCTTTGGGTGTTTCACCTGGACCTGTCACATCAGCTCCTCTTAATGCTACTGGTTCTCAAATGGAGCTTTGAACCCTCACACACAATCCCCTCCCAGCTGCCTGCCCTGAACCACCCCCAGGCACCTCAAACCCAGCAGGTGGAAATCTGGGCTCATCTGTACCTTCTGCCCCACTCAGCCCATTCCAGAACATCCTGTCTCAGCAAGAGGCACCACAATTATTTAGTCTCCCAAGTGCAAAGCCTGCGAGTCACCCTCAACATCTGTCTCCCTCACTCCTCTGCGTAATTAGGCACAGGTCCTGTTACTCCTTCGCATTTCTCTCACCTGAGCCGGCTGCTCCTACCTCAGTGAAAGACACCTTCGCGCACAAGAGACATGTAGGAGACTTTGCACCAAGCTTGTAGAAGTGGTTGCTGGTTCTTGAATGTCTCGATCCCAGCACCTCCATCTCCTAGCTGGCATGGAGATGTTTTGCTGCCTGAAAACAAGCCCTCAACAGCTGCAGGTGTTAATGAGATAAGATCTAGCTCATTAGCAAGCAGATGTTATACTTTGAACATTTGTGGTGCAGCAGAGTGGGAGTTCAGCCCGTGGGGAAAGAGCATGTAGTGACCATTAAGCACATGATCTTCATATGCGGGCCCCAGCACCTGTGGTATAATGCTTCACTGAAAGGCCACGACAGAAGTTGCTCAGGGCTGTCCCTGGAGATATCGGAAGCTCACCTCTTGCAGGCATGTACCTTCTATCCGTGGTCCCAGCTGTTTTTATTCGCATGGTGACGGGGTGCCACAGTGGGCACAACATAATGGCGATGAGGATGGGATAGTGGACACACTCCGACAGAGGCATCTCCCTCTCTGCTCACATAATTTCCTGTCTACGTAGCACCTCAGTGTGCCTCTCCCTCTCCCCTCACTGGGGAAGTCTCAGCAGCTGTTTGGATTGGCTGATGGGCCCCCAACTATCCTCCTCCTCCCCAAGCTGGGCCCCAAGCCCTCCCCTGCACCACTGCGAGCTAGAGCTATGTTGAAGGCCAACTGGATCACGCCAGCCCTCCATACAATCTTCAGTGGCTCCAGAGTTTTGGAGCTAAAGATTAAATCACACAGCCAATGAAGCCCCTGCCCCGTCCCCACTCCCTACAGTCCTATGCCCTTAAAAAGGAATTTAGAGGCTACTCTGGACCAGCCACTGCTCGAGGATCCCACACAGGCTCTTTTGTCCCCTGCCATTTGAAATTAAATGGATTTTTGAAATACAACTTACCATTTCCTCCACCTCACTGAAAGAAACATTATTCCTTCTCCTAAACTTACTCCCTATCTCCTGCGCCTAATTAACTGCATGGTGCAGTTCACTGTGGTCTGATTACGTCTCATGAAGTATATAGAGAAACTGTAATGAAGACTTTAGTCATAACTGACCTGATTTTACTCTGGAGTGCTTAACGATCAGAACAACAATTTAATGTCCAATTCTATTCAAACTTGGTCTATTTTAGCTTAAAGAATCCTTTCAGCCAGTGTTCTTGAAAAACTTCTGTCTCCCAGCTCACTTCTTTTGGGCATATGCCCATTGAGGTGAAGTGAGGAAATATTAGAATTTGAACTGTTGCTTATTTTTACCTCTACAGAGAGAAATTATGCTCTGCTAATACGCTGACAATAGAGACTATGTAAATACACTTCTCAGAGGGCTTCATGCTGCAAAGCGATTTCAGTGCTGGGAGTTTGACATAATCAGTTTGGACTCCACTGGTTTCTACTGACCTCTGTTCATTTCCTACCACTCTCCACCTAGCTCCCTCCACTGGACCACTCAGGCCTTCTTGATGTTTCTCAAACTCTCCAAGCTTGCACCCATATTCTCCCACATACAGTCCCACAGTCCCCTGGTCAGGACTCTGCTCATGTGCATCTCCCTAGACGTGCATCCCATCAACCCCCATATACCCCCATCAACGCTCTACCTACTTGTCCTTCTTTACTGTTCTCCATCTCACTTAAGTCACCAGATGCCATGTGTGTTTAAAATCTGTCACTACAATTGAATGACGATCAGGGAATATAGGAAGCTTTTCTGTCTTGCTTACAGCCTCTCCTGTGCATGTGTAATTCTGAGCTAATTGGTGAGTGTCAATTCTACTCCACTGGTATCATGGGCCCTCCTGGGGAGGGCTAATTGTCTGGGGAACCTCTGTTCACAGCCTGGCATGCTTATCTTCCCTCTAGGCAAAGACTATTGTAGAGAGCATCTATCAATGGGGAACATGTTCTGTATCTGTGCTGCAGTCCAAACTGTAGCCATATCCCAGGTGTGGCTGTTGCACACCTGAAATATGCTGAATAATGTGACTAAGGAACAGATTTTTTTTATGGTATTTCATGTTATACATTCAAATTCACATATCCACAAGTGGATGGTGTCCAACATACTGCACAGTGCCACTCTGTATTCCTGAGGGCGTTACTCAATTTTGCCCCCTGACACCAAGCACACACAATGCCTGGCATGTGCCAGATGCTTAGTAAGTGCCATGAGGATGCCCAGCTGAAGTGGTGTCCTAGAGAGGGCAGGGAATTCATGTTTTAATGTGAACCTGTGATGCTGTTTTTCTCTAGTTCACCTGATCACCAGAAAGCCAATGTCTTGGCATGATAACCTGGAGGAACATGTAGATGGTAAGTTCTAGTGTTGGAAAATGACATTGAGATACAGCACAGAGAGGGTGTCCGGCCTCTATTCACTCTCCCAATGAGCGTACAGGATGCAAGTTGGGGCCATGGAGCAATAAGGAATATACCAGGGGACGGGTGGACAGCAGGCAGGAAGACTTGCCATCAGCCTTATGTTAGGGATATGCCCAGCCCAGTACCTGACTACTGAGTCAGCACCCTTCTCTTTATTCTCAGTCATCTTTCCAAGGTACACATTTTCCTGCCATTTTACATATGAGCACAGTGAGGCCCACAGGAATGAAGCCACCTGGCAGGCTCATAAGGACACTGACTCCAAAGTCCAGGTTCATCACATGGTGCATCTGCCTCTTTCTCTGGAAACTTGTGAGGCAGGACAGCTGTGGAGCTGCAGATACATCTGGTGTCGGCAGCCACGCTCACTTCAGTACAAGACAATGGGGCCTTTCTGCTCCTCACCTTCCCCCTCACTCTCTCTGTCAGGCTCCACTAGCCACACTCACTCATACCCTGGGGCCTTTGCTCTCACTACCTTCTGCTTTTCCTTTTTCCTTCCCGGGCCTAGATATACAGTAGCTGCTCTTCCTTCTCAGGCCCTTGCCCACTCCTGCCGTCATGGCATGTATCCCAGCTGGCCACCATCAAGTCTGTATGTTGTGTGCTCTCCTCCATCCGGACTATGAGCTCTAGGAGAACTGGACCACATCTGCCTCACTCAGACATCCCCCAGGGCCTAAAACAGTGCCTGGCACAATGTTTGTGTTTGCCCCATCATGGCTGAAAGACGAGCAGAGACACCAAATGCCCCTGTGTCAGATCCTGGGCAAGCTTCTGAGACTGGATGCTCTGCCCTGAATGATGCAGCTAGAGTAAAGGACACAGGGACACGCAGCAGTCATGAGTCCTTCATAACACTGGCCTTATCTCCCAGCTAGGTTTCTGCATGTAATTCACCAGGATGCCCAGGGACCAAGGATGAAGTACTCAGAGTCACAGACTGATAAGATTGAACTATGAGCCCTTGGTAAGTCTGTCTCCTGTCCTCAATAAACACCAAAACTCAGGGGCAGCATAGCTGGTGGCCAAGAGAACAGGATATGGGAGCCAGACATGGGTTTCAGTTCTAGCTGCCACTCACTATGTGTGGGCCCGTGGGAAGTTTCTAAGCTCTTGTATGACTCTGCATCCTCACAGAGGAGATAGTACAGCACCCAGCTTACTATGTGATGCTGATTAAAGGAGAGGGGGTATCTGTGGGGGCTTAGAGTACAGCCTGACACAGAGGGAACACTGTGGTCGTATACGTTAAAGGCAGCTGATGACAGATGCCTGAGTCTGCTCCTCATGTGATCAGGAGGGAGGCCTTGGCACATCACTTACATCTGTGAGTTCTGCTCTCTCGTATGTAAGGGGAAGTCTTAGAAACAGTGTTCTCCTTGTATTTTGGAAGGATACAGCTAGCCACCAGAGAGCCCAGGAAATGTAGTCTTGAGCTCTGAAACACACTGAGAAAGAGGTTCTGTTATAAGGAAAAAGCAGAAATCAGAGAACACTACCTAAAGACATTTCTACCACCACTTTCTAGCTGTCTGACCTGACCCTCTCTAAGTCTCCAATCACCCATCTTTTTTTTTTTTTTTATCCTGAGATAGAGTCTTACTACGTCTCCCTCAGTAGAGTGCTGTGGTGTCACAGCTCACAGAAACCTCAAACTCTTAGGCTTAAGCGACTTTCTTGCTCAGCCCCCAAAGTAGCTGGGATTATAGGTGCCTGACACAATGCCTGGCTATTTTTTTTTTTGTTGTAGTTGTCATTGTTGTTTAGCAGGCCCAGGACAGGTTTAAATGCACCAGCCCTGGTGAATGTGGCTGGCACTGAGACATCCATCCATTCACCCATCTTAAAGTGGGGATAATAATGAAATATAAAGATACATGAGATGGTATGGCAAAATAGCTCAGAATGGTACAGTTAAGTACTCAGTAAATGTAGGCTATTCTGATGTTGGGGAGTAAGGACAGGAAGGGGGACACAGAGCCCCACCTACTACCAAACAGCTGCCTCTCCAGGCTGTTTGTCTGGGCTCCATTGCCCCCACCCACCCAGGATTTATGCAGGATGCTCCCTTCCCTATAGGCAAAAAGCCTATAAGTAAACCTTTAAATGGTTCTATTTTGTGAGGGCAAGTTTAAAATCTTTTGTGAGTTGGAAAGGACAAAATCCTGTATAGAACTCCATATGTGGCTTAGAACCTAATCAGGTAAAAGTGGTTTAGGATGGAGCTTTGTGGAGGCAGGACTGCAAACAGATACCTGTATATCTCGGGATTTTCCAGGCTATTCCCTTAAGACAATTAACTGCCTCCAAATGGTCTGTTAAAGGATCAAGCATTTAAACCGCTTATTTCCCCAAAACCTTGTTTTGTGGTTTTGTTTTTGATTACTTATCATAAGAATAACTTTAGTAAAGTAGTTATCAGTTAAGCCAGTTAAACCTTAACCCATAAGGATAGCTTTACACAATGCTAGTAAAGTGGTTATCAGTTAATCCGATTTATCCATAAGCCTGTAAGTACCAGGCAGTAAGAGGCCTGAGGCCAGGTTTAAGTCATATGTTTATTGATTAAGTTATGTGCCTACATAAGCTATGGTGGAAGAAATAAACACTGCCACTTGCCATGACAGTGTAAGTGGTCCTCCTTATTACTCAGACTATTTCTTTCTTTCTTTTTGCTTTTAAGTTCAGCTGGCTTTTACTTTTCTTAGTTTCCTTGGTGTTTTTTTTTTTTGTTGTTATTGTTGTTGTTTGTTTGTTTTTTTCCATTGTCCTTCCTTGTAAGGATTCATGGGCCAGTTGCCTCCCAAGTAGCTGGGATTACAGGTGCTTGCCACAATGCCAGGTGGTGTTCTTTCCTGCTGGTAGACACGGGGTCTTTTCTCTGGCTCACTCATGCTAATGCTGGTCTCAAACTGCGAGCACTGGAAATCCACCCGCCTCAGCCTCCCACAGCACTGGGATTACAGATGTGAGCCACCACGCCCGGCCTACTCAGACCATTTCATTGCAGGACTCATTCCTCTGTGTCACCGATCATTTGGGAGACTTTCATGCAACACTTCCCAAGGACCCCTCCCTATTCACTGTCTAATTCCTACTGCAGCAACCAGGCCTTCAGGTCTGGGGACATCATTCCAGTCCAGGGAGTGGAGATCTCCTGTTGGGCTGCTTCACACAAACTTGAGAAAATGGCTCCATATGCCCAGGTATTACCAGTGAAGGGGAGAGTAAACTAGCTGATCATCTGAAACAGCTCCTCTTCAAATATGAAGCCTGGCTGTATGGAGAGGAGACTGGGGTAGACATAAGATTCCAGCTTTGGTCCCCACCTTTTAATAAACACAGAACTGAGTTCAAAGAAGAAGGTGTGTTTAGACAGCTGGAGAAGAGATCACCACTCAAAGGGAAAGGGGATGGCCTATGGAATAGTAAGGGTAGTTATAGGGAAAAAAAAGAATGACAGTACTTGAGTATGAAAATAAATAATGAATGGGTTATTTAGTGCTTGTCAAAAAAAGGACATGGAAGATATTTTCACAAAGAAGAGCTATTGTGAAAGGTGAAGGCACCAAAATGGGGTTTTGTAGTGAGGGAGAGAGAGAGACTGGGCTCCACTCTGCACACAGCATGGGCAAGTAGGAAGGTACAGGCAAGGGTCTAGGTGGGTCCAGTGATGGAAAATGACTCAAGGACACATTAGGGATGGAGGTGGCTTCTGGCTAATCTCCCCCCTACATGATTCTTACTGAGAGGAGGCTAGGCTGGCAGAGCTCAGTTGGGGGATGCTGGTGGATGTGGGACCCCAGGTCGTCAGATATTGAACGGGGCAGATTCTGATAAATGTGACTTAGCAAGGGTTTTGCTACAGTGAAATAATGCAGGGGAGAAAGTGGAAGTTCAAAAGTCAGGCTTGGTTGAAAAGATCTCAGGGAGACTGAGTAGAGTTTGTTCCAGGAGAAGCTTTCTCAGGGGAGAAGGACGGTTGTGAAAAGGTCTGAGTGAAGACAGAAATCACCCCTGTTAGATGATTAAGCACTTATAAAAATACCCCCAAAGCACAAGTAAATTAGTTCACTAGTCTTTACTTCCCTAAAGAACTGATTCATGAGTATGCCACAGGTGGGTGTGGCAATTCAGCAGGATAAGAAGCGCAACTGTAGCTGGCCCTGCCTGGCCTGCCATGCTCACACCCTTCAGGGTTTGCAGATCACAACTGCATGTACCCCCAGCTCAGTTATCACTCTGCAGTTGCAATGGCTCTGAAAATATTCCATGTTCTCTTGTCACTAGAAACCTTGACCATGTCCCCAGACTGGGCTGCTGGCATAGTAAGAAATCACAGTATCTCCCAGACCAATATCTCAGGTCTTGTGCAGCCTTCAGTGGTAATGAAGCTCGAGTCTCAAAGTGACATGGTTGGGAGAAAAAGAGGCTTGATCACCCTAAATCAGGGCTCCCAAGCCACCTGGAAGGACCCCAAACCTCCTGGCATGATGATTTCACCCTAAACAGGCAAAATTCCTGCTACCTCAACACTGTCACAGAGGAAGCCACAGTCAATGAGCACCTATCAGCCTTTTATCTCCTGGTGACATTTGCAGTTAATTACACAGCATAGTGTATACTACTTATGTGTCAGTGCTCACTTATACTCAGGACTCTGTGTGACCCTTTCAAAACACAGTCATTCTTTCCTCCATTCTTTCCAGTACGTGCTGGACACCAATTGAGAACAGGGTGCTGCTCCATGAGGTGGGGACTCACTATGGAGACCCAGCCTCTCCTTTAACAGAGCTCACGAATGAGTCCCCAGTGTGGCCTCCAGTGGAGGAAGTGTGGGCATATGGCCAGGCTCTTCTTCAGACCTATAACCCTGTTAACATGAATGCTGTCAGCTCCATGTCTCAGCACAGGCACACCAGCAGAGTGGGGCCTGTTTTAATCCCAAGGTGCATTATCTCCAAACCCTGTTCTGCTCACTTACCCACATGGTTTTTCTGATCCTGCATCCTCCTCTCTAGGTCAATCCAGAACACAAGGACCAGAGGATGAACCACTTCTGGGTCTACAAGGACATTACTCAATACAAGGCTAAAATGTGGACACTGGGAGCAGATTGCTGCCACAAGTAGCCTCCCAGCATTACTGTCTGTACCTGTATTTGATGCTGAAAGTATGCATTCCACAGCGAAATAAACAATACTTTAAAGCAGAAGTCTATCTTGCCCTATCTAGAGTCTCACTTTTCTCATTCTATCCAAGTCCACCAGGTCAAATCCTTATTTTTTAACCCAGTGTAAGAATTCCAAAGTATGTCAGCAGCCGAATGCATGTACATCTAGGTCTTTCCAAACACAAAGGATGATAAAGCAGGCGAGGTGTGATGGCTCACTCCTATAATCCTAATGCCCTATACATCCAATCCTAGATTGGAATCTGGAGTATTGCTCTCTAGAACAGCCTAATGACACTGTGTAGGGTTAGAAGACCACCCTACATAAGCCACACAAAGGTAAGCCTTTAATGGGTTAAAATGGCTTCTGCTAACACAGAAGCAAGAGGGCTGGGCTACCCCTGAAGTGTACATGCAGAGGCTGTTTGTCCAGAGGTAAAAGTGAATAAAAACAGTGAGTCTATGTTGTGCCTAAATCGTGGAGTCCCCCCCTATAAATCACCCATTGACCAAGTGTCTGATGCAAAAGCAAGAGGTAATTTTATTAGCTAGCCAAGGCTCTCCATCCCTGACACAGCAGGACAGCAGAGAAGCCTTGCCCGCTGAGGGGCGAGCAGTTTTAAGGGTACAGAAAAGAACAAAGGGAGGCGGTGTAGGGCACAAGCTGCTGGGGAGAGCTGATAGGGGCATAAAGGACTGGTCAATGTCTGTTCTGGGTTAATTGGCCTGGGGAAATATTTACTACCATGACGGCTGCGGTTACGCACCCTTATCGCTCAGGGCGGACATACTGGAGCCAGGGGTTGGGGAGGAAGCAGGTTGCCTATCACCTTTGGTATTTGGCTGTAAATTGATGCTTTGGTCTGCCGCCATAAATTAACCTTTGATGTGCAGTTGCAAATCAAAGGCTGTGGGACAAGGTAGAATTCGTGAAAGGCTGTGGAACAAAATGAGTTAGTTCTAACAAAATGGAGTCAGCTTGGTTCTTTCACTAAAAGTATGCTTCCGTTAAGCCCAGGTGGTTAGGGGCTGTCAACCCCACCCCTGGTGATACGGATCAGAGGAGGACTTATGTTTTTTGCATAATGTCCTAAAGCCTATAGAACTCTGCTCTGTAGAAAAAGTCATAAATCCATTTTGGGTTAACTAAGTATGTGCTTGGAGGGGCTTCATTCCCCAATTCCCTGCAGCTCTTTATGATCTTTATTTTGTTCAAAAGCTGATGCATGTCTAAGAAGAATGTAAAAACATAAACTAATGTGTCGATTTGTAGACTGAATGTTTTTCCACAAGTTAATTTTAGTTAAAAGAAGTTAAGTAATGGTAAAAGGCTATAGATCATAACATGAAGTGTGTACGTGACCACCAGTGTATATAAGGTGGCCCAGAATAAAGATAATTTGCTACACACCATCTAAAGAGTGTGTAGTCTGTTTCTTGCATACCCTAATAATTACAGGTGCGAGTTCTACACCTGAGGCAAAGCTACTGTCCCTGGCATCTCCATTCCCGCAACACACTGCATTATTCCCTTAGAGGGAAATTTAAGGACAGACCCAGAGAACTGCTTTCCCCATCTTGCTACCACAACCTGATCCTCATCCTCCCCTTGCTGAGGAAGCAATTCCCTGGGTACCACAGCCTGCTCAGACTCTGGTTAATGCTTATAGCCAATGCCCACATCTACACTGTCACCTGGGCCACAGACTGAGCAGGATGAGCACATAGCAAAGTGGGGCTATGTTAGCAATAAACTGATATCCTGCACCCAAAGAGGCTGCACTGTCCTGAGTAAAGGGGAGAAGGCTTGAGGGAGACAATGGGCTTTGCTCCTTATGTAAATCACCATGCTTTCTCCCCATTTGCTAATATTGCACAGATTGTCAAATAGAGGTCACAGTAAACATATTTGTATCATGAAACATGACCTGCATGACCACAATTTTGTTAATTAATATTACTGTTACCAAATTAAATTCATTTTTAGTTCTAAAATTCAGTATCATATGCATCTACATATCTTTTTTCTTTACCAATGATGATACTACTAGAAGAAAATGTGAATATGAATTATTTTCTCTGCTTAGCAATACTACATAGTTCTCAGTTATTTCTCTTTTCCTTAACTGAAAAGTGTGGAGTCTAACCAGGGAAGGTGAAAGGGAGGCCAGTGAACTGACTCAACGCCTATCAACACAGAGTAAAGTCCTGCACTTAACATGCCCTATCCACCCATGCACCTGTTACATATGGTGTCAAACCAGTACCTTTGTACCTCTTCAGGATAGCAAAGGCTCTTCAGCCATTGAGGAAAACCACCCCAGCAAAGTAATCCTAAGTGAGCAAATAAGAGAGGATCATTAGATACAAAATTATAGAATAATATTAAGATGTTATCAATAAGGCAGGCAATGTTCTAAATATTTTCCATATATTAGCTCACTGCTGAAAGGATCAGGCAGATACTATGTCTAATATGTAATTATCCACAGAGATGACAAAACACACAAAATTTAACCTTAGGGTCAAACAGCAGGTAATAGACACATTTTTCACTTCTATCATACACTATACAACATCATGAAAAAGGGAGATAAAAATGCATAGACCAAGGAACCAGAATGAAGGGAACATAAGAAAACTTGCAAAAAATAATTAAAATAGTAATTCATAACCTGAGAGATGTGATAAGATACTGTCTCTATAGAATAAATTAAAATGATGTGAAAAAGAACAAATTAGGGGCAGAGGCAAGATGGCCGACTGGAGCCAGCTTTGCACAGAGGCTCCCATCCAGAAGGAGAGTTAAAGGTCAGAAGTATAGCAAGAAAGCTGATGGTTCAGATCTGAGCCAAGAGAGGTTGAAGAATGCACATCAACCCTGTTGAGGTGAGCTGCAATCCCAAGGATACAAACAAAAGGTACAAAATCCATCACCAAGCCGACAGGAGTCCCCCTCCTCAATAAGAACAGCTCACAGTATACTCCAACAGACAAGGGAGCAGAGTTCAAATATCCTCCCATTTTATCCCACAGGATAGACCCTCTAAAAACCGGACCTCCTTCCCCTACTAGGGTGCCATGGCAGTCTCCTGCCAGGCATAAAGCTTTGTAAAACTGTATATGTTCTCTACCTGCAATTTTGAACTCCCAGCACTATCCTCCACTCTCACCCCAAGGTCTGAAAGTCTGTCCCCCATGTAGTCCAGATTCTTGGGCATATTCTCAGGGGGTGTGGATGGGGCATGGGCTGTTGCTGATCTGCGCTGATTCTACAGCACAGGAGAAAGGAGAGGATGGTCAACTGAGAGGGAACCATACAGGAGAGTGGTGCCCTGAGACACAGAGTAGCAGCCACAGCAGCGGGAACAATAGGGCTCACACCCCTGGGGATATTTTGAAAGGACATTCCCAGTCTCTCTGGGCAATCAGAGGAAGCTAGGCATCTTCTCTGGTGGCAGCCACTTGCTGAACAGATCTGGGACAAAAACACAGGCCCCATGAGTAAAGGGTATGCCTGAGGCAATACTGGCCTAGGTGGAACACAGAGACTAGAATACACATGCACAGAGACAGCAGACTCTCAGGGCAGGGTGGACACAGAGGACTGCTTCACTGAGCTTCAGACACATCCAGCCCTCAGGGGATTATAGCTGAGACAAAGGCAGGCAGGCAGAGGCTGGAACTGACAGCTAAGGGTGAGTTCTGACCATGTCCACCCTAACACACATTGCAGCCGAGACTGGGCAGTGGCACAGACAGGGCTAAGTTGCTCAAACAGCATCTGATCCACAGGGGAATATAGCTGGGACAGAAACAAATTCTGTGAAGTTGTTCTGTTCTGTCTGTTCTGTCAGCAACATCAATCAGAGGCAGGGCTGGAACTGAGTGAAGCACCCCAACCCCCATTAAGCACCTGAGGTTGTCAGGCCTCACTTCCCCCAGCCAGATAGTGGCAGAGAGTGGTGACCTGGCTGAGGAGGCATAATTCTCCCTGTGACTCAGGCAGGTGCAAACCCCTGGAACATCTGCTCATTGGAGGGAACTGGGTCACAGCCCTGTGGGGTTACCGGTGACTGGGTGTGACAGAGGTGCAAAGTGGGGAAGGAGCCATTAACCTTCCCAGACTAATTTATTTTCTGGGTGGGTTACTTCTCACCTCACAGAGCACCAGAGCAAGTCATACGTGAGCTGCCAGCAGACCCCTGCTATCTAGTTGCCAGAGACCTTTTGAACTCTCCCACTTCAGACCAGTGCTAACTGGGACAATTGATTTGGACCTCTTGAACTGGGCCAATCATGTGAGAACTATCCAAAGTGGTACCCTGGGTGTGTGGTTGTGGAAAGGTTTGATTTTCCTTTTCCAATTGTTGCCTATGGGGGGGCAGGGTGACTCAATTGCTGGTATTTCTCCACAGCTGAGATGTCAACCCAGAGTAACTGATTCACTAGGGTAAGACAGATGAAAATTAGACAGAGCCACTTAGTCCAACCACACCAAGAAGGTCCCTGGTTTCTCAGGCTGTAGCACTGTGTGGATCCTTGGCAAAGGTCAAGGGGAAAAGGTACAGATGCCAGTCCAAGCTTTTGGGCAAATACTGGCCAATCACTACTCCTGGAGCCTGCAATTCAACTTCTCCTTATCTGCTCATCTGGCCAAATGGTGTAAAATAATCATGGGGTGGAATCAGCGGAAAAACTCTGGTAACATGAATAACCAGAGTAGATCAACCCCCACAAGGAACATTTTGGCAGATACAACTGAAAATCCCATTCATAAACAGATGGCTAAGATGTCAGAAACTGAATTCAGAATTTGGATTGCAAATAAGATCAAAAGAATAGAGGTAAAGTTGGAATTAGAAATTTGAGGAGCATTTCAAAAGTTGTCTCAAGAATTCAATGAATTCAAAGACAAAATCATCAAAGATTTTGACACAGTGAGACAAGAACTTCTAGCCCTCAAAGATCTGAGAAACACAGTAGAATCCCTCGGTAACAGAATGGAGCAGGTAGAAGAAAGGATTTCTGACATTGAAGACAAAGTTTTTGAATGCTCCCAAATGCTCAAAGAGGAAGAAAAGTGGAGAGCAAAAATGGATCATTCTCTCAAAGAGCTCTGGG
This sequence comes from Arctocebus calabarensis, assembly GCA_963573935.1. Taxonomy (NCBI): domain Eukaryota; kingdom Metazoa; phylum Chordata; class Mammalia; order Primates; family Lorisidae; genus Arctocebus; species Arctocebus calabarensis. The sequence continues at coordinate 569 of CAUYON010098495.1, read as the reverse complement.
ATAATTTGAAGAAAATTAATATTCACCTTATAGGAATTCTTGAAGGTGACAAGGTGGCTTCAAAAGGCACAGATGCTCTACTCCATGAAATAATCAAAGAAAACTTCCCATACATGCCAAGAGATTCTGAAATTCAGATAGCAGACAGTTTCAGAACCTCAGCATGACAACCCAAATAATGCATCTCCCAGACACATTATAATTAACTTCACCAAAGTTAATATGAAGGAGAAAATTCTGAAAGCAGTCAGACGTAAGAAAACCATAACCTACAAGGGGAAGAATATTAGAATAACTGCAGAACTCTTTGCTGAAAACTTTCAAGCTAGAAAAGGGTGGTCATCAGTTTTTAATCTCCTAAAACAAAATAACTTTCAACCCAGGATCCTGTATCCAGCTAAACTGAGTTTCATTTATGATGGAGAAATTAAATACTTTAATGACATTCACATGTTGAAGAAAGTTGCCATAACTAAACCAGCTCTCCAATATATATATATTTTTTGAGACAGAGCCTCAAGCTGTCACCCTGGATAGACTACCATGGCATCACAGCTCACAGCAACCTC
>CAUYON010098492.1:0-72388 GCA_963573935.1 Arctocebus calabarensis | reverse complement strand
TATATAGTGATCAAGGAAATGCCATGAAGGATATCTGTAACAGTATGATCAAAATATTTCTGAATGTATATGAATCATGCCCTGTGATTGCACCAATGTACATAATTATGATTCAATAAAATTATTAAAAAAAAAATACATGTTGAGGCTCGGCGCCCATAGCACAGTGGTTACGGTGCCGGCTGCATACACCGAGGCTGGCGGGTTTGAGACCGGCCCAGGCCAGCTAAACAACAATAACAACTGCAACAACAAAAAAATAGCCCAGGAGCTGTGGCAGGTGCCTATAGTCCAGCTGCTTGGGAGGCTGAGACAGGAGAATCACTTAAGCCCAGGGGTTGGAGGTTGCTGTGAGCTGTGACACCATAGCACTCTGCCGAGGGCAACATAGTTAGACTATGTCTCAAAAAAACCCCCAAAATACATGTTGAAATATACTCATTTAATGTTGATATTTGATGTTTATTTTATTTATTTATTTATTTTTTTGAGACAGAGCCTCAAGCTGTCACCCTGGATAGAGTGCTGTAGCATCACAGCTCACAGCAACCTCCAATTCCTGGACTCAACGAGTCTCTTGCCTCTGCCTCCCAAGCAGCCCCACCACAACGCCCAGTTATTTTTGTTTGGGTTGCAGCCGTCATTGATGGTTGGCAGGCCTAGGCTGGATTCGAACCCGCCAGCTCAGGTTTACATGGCTGGCACTTTAGCCGGCTGAGCCACGGGCGCCGAGTCTTATGCATCTTGTTAAACTAGTTTGCTGCAGTATACTCAGGAAAAGAGCACTATATTAAATTCATGCTTGCAATGAACTTTACCTCTTATTGTCTATGTGACTTAGGGAAAAATAATTTTTCCTACTTTAGCCTTAGTGTGCAAAAAGTAGAATTGGATATAATGAGACTTAATTCTCTTTATTTGCTAAGATATAGTCTTTCACTCTTGGTCTCTTTGGGCTGCCAAATAGGAATAAATATATTTATGTAACTGATGGGCACACACGGGCATAGAGTGATGTAAACAACAAGAAGGGGGAGGGATTATGGGAGGCCTAAAAACTTTCCTATCAGGTACAATGAACACTGTTTGAGTGATGGGCAAACTTATAGCCCAGATTTAAGTATTATAAAGGTATCCATGTAACAAAAACATTTGTACCCTTTTAATGTTTTGAAATAAAAATATCTGAATTATTTGAATAAATAAAAATGTCCATATATTAAATTAGACAACTCACTTTTTTTTTTTTGAGACAGAGCCTCAAGCTGTCACCCTGGATAGAGTGCCTTGACACCACAGCTCACAGCAACCTCGAATTCCTGGGCTCAAGTGAGTCTCTTGCCTCTACCTCTCAAGTAGCTGGAACTATAGGCGCCTGCCACAACGCCCAGCCATTTTTTGGTTGCAGCTGTCATTGTTGTTTGGCGGGCCCAGGCTGGATTTGAACCCACCAGCTCAGGTGTACGTGGCTGGTGCCTTAGCCCGTTGAGTCACAGGCGCCGAACCAACAACTCACTATTAATTAAAGAACTTGAAATTGATTGAGATATGTTTTTTCTCATTAAAAATTAGAAAACAATTAAATTTCAATATTTTAGAGATGGTAGAACATGTCAGGCATTCTAATTCTTTGCTCTTGAGAAATTATTATGTGAAAGATTTTGGTAATTCATTCAGAAATATGCTATCGTTAAATAGGAAAAGAGTCCTTTAATCAATAAATTCTTTGAGAGTAGAGGTCCCACCAGATAATGTGTAAAATTGTGTGCAGGGAAATATTTCTTGGCAGGACACCTATAATGAGAAATAAGAAGGCACTAAATGCTGACTAATAACGTGAAAACTTAGGGTTGTGGCTACTTGGTATAGTATACCCCATTAAAGAATTATGTAGAAAGGAATTTATTTATTTATTTCGACAGAGTCTCACTATATCACCCTTGGTACAGTGCTGTGGTGTTACAGATCACAGCAACCTCAAACTCTTGGGCTTAAGTGATTCTCTTGCCTCAGCTCACAAGTAGCTGGGACTACAGGTGCCCGCCTCAATACTCAGCTATTTTTTTGCTGTAGTTGTCATTGTTGTTTAGTGGGCCCAGACCGGGTTTGAACCCTCCAGCCCTGATGTATATGGCCAGTGCCCTAAACACCGAGGTATGGTGCGGAGTCTATTTATTTATTTTTGAGACAGAGTCTCATTCTGTTGCTCTAGGTAGAGGATGATGACATCACAGCTCACAGCAACCTCATGTTCTTGGGTTCAAGCAATCCTCCTGCCTCAGCCTTCCAAATAATTGGGAGTACAGGTGCCTGCTACAATGCCTGGCTAACTTTTCTACTTTTTTTTTTAAAATAGGAATTCTTTCTGTGAGGCTGGAGAAAGCATTTTTTTTTCTTTTTTTTAGAGACAGACTCTCACTTTGTCTCCCTTGGTGGCTTTACAGCTCACAGCAACTTCTAGCTTGTGAGCTTAGGCAATTCTCTCGTCTCAGCCTCCCAAGTAACTGGGACTACAGGTGCCCTAACTATATAGAAAATATACAATATCAAGTGACAAATTCGCCAAATTAAATATATAGTATAAAACGAGTTATTTGTTTAACTCCTTTAACAAGTCCATTTTACATGCCTCCTTTAGTGTGAGACCTGGAGACAACTCTGCCAGGCAAATTGAACTTCCAATTATACAACAAAACCTAACAACCTAAAGGATGGCCCTTGTGCAAAATTGTGTGATTTTCCTCAAAACATTAAATTAGAACTACCACATGTTCTGGCAATCCCAAATCTGGGCATATAGACAGCAGGACAAAAGTCAGTATTTCAAAGAGATGTCTGCACTTCCATGCTCATAGAAGACTTATTTGTAGCAGCCAAATTGTGGAACAACTAAAGTACCCATCGATGGTCAAGTGGATGTAGAAAATGTGATGTATGTATACACACATATATGTGTCACACATACACAATGGAATATTATTTGGCCATATAAAAGAAGGAAATCCTGCATTTGTGATAGCATTCATGAACCTGGGGGATATTACCTTAAATAAAATAAGGCAGATACAGAAAGGCAAATACTCTATGATCTCACTTATATGTGGCATCTAAAAATGTCAAACTCAGCTTGGTGCCTGTGGCTCAACGGGCTAAGGTGCCAGCCACATACATCTGAGCTGGCGGGTTCAAATCCAGCCTAGGCCCGCCAAACAACAATGAAGGCTGTAACAACAACAACAAAAAAATGGTTAGGCGTTAGCTCACAGGCGTTCTGGTGGACGCCTGTGGTCCCAGCTACTTGGGAGGCAGAGGCAGGAGACTCGCTTGAGCCCAGGAGTTGGAGGTTGCTGTGAGCTGTGATGCCACTGCACTCTTATCCAGGGTGACAGCTTGAGGCTCTGTCCCCCCCCCCAAAAAAAAAGTCAAACTCAGAACAAAAGGGTACAGGATGGTTGTTGCCCCGGCCCGACGTGTGGGAGTAATGGGGAGATATTAGTCCAATAGTACAAACTTTCAGTTTATGTGGTGAAATGTTCTGGATATCTACAGTAATAAATGGTGTTAAAAGTTAATAAATAAGTGAATAGTAGTGTACTGTATGCTTGAAATTGGCTAACAAAGTACATTTTTAGTGCTCTCAGCACAACCACAAAAATGTATTATGTGAGATGATGAATATGTTAATTAATTTGACTATAATAATCATTTACAATGTACAAGAATATCAAATCATGTTGTACATCTTAAAAATATAGCTCTTATATTTATCAACAAATCTGGAAAACCATGTAGAAAGAAATTGTCTAACACACTAAGCAAAAGATAGAGAATGTAAGACCAAAAAGTACCACATCACAAGTATGTGTTGTCCTATAGACTCAGGTTCTAAATACAAAGACACACATGGGTCAAAAGTAATAGAATGTGAAAGAAATACTGCACACATCAAATCAGAAGAAAACTGGAGTGGCCACATGAATACCTGACATTCTGGGCGTCAAGACCCCTACATGTATTTTATTTTTTATTTTTATTTATTTATTCATTTATTTTGAGACAGAGTCTCACTGTGTCACCCTCGGTAGAGTGCTGTGGTGTCACAGGAACCTCAAACTCTTGGGCTTAAGCCATTCTTTTTTTTTGAGACAGAGCCTCAAGCTGTCATCCTCAGTAGATTGCCATGGCATCACAGCTCACAGCAACCTCCAATTCCTGGGCTCAAGCGAGTCTCCTGCCTCTGCCTCCCAAGTGACTGGGACTACAGGCGCCCGCCACAACGTCCAACCATTTTTTGGTTGCAGCTGGGCCTGGGCTGGATTCGAACCTGCCAGCTCAGGTGTACGTGGCTGGTGCCTTAGCCCCTTGAGCCACAGGCGCCAAGCCTTAAGCCATTCTTTTGTCTTAGCCTCCCAAGTCGCCGGGACTACAGGGGCCTGCCGCAATACCCGGCTATTTTTTGGTTGCAGTTGTCATTGTTGTTTAGTTGGCCCTGGCTGGGTTTGAACCTGCCAGTCTCGGTGTATGAGGCCGGTGTCCTACCCACTGAGCTATGGGTGCCGCCCATCCTACATGTATTTTATAATATGCATGTCCAATGAAAAAAATACAGAAAGGTTCAAATTAAAAAATGGATGGTTGATTGGGGGCAGGGGGCTGGTGGCTCATGCCTGTAATCCTAGAACTATAGAAGGCTGAGGTGGGAGGACTCCTTGAGCTCAGGAGTTTGAGATCAGCCCTGAGCAAGAGTGAGACCCTGTCTTTACTTAAATTAGAAAAAATTAGCTGGATGTCACAGCAGGTGCCTCTGGTCCTAGCTACTCAGGAAGCTGAGGCAGTAGGATCACCTGAATCCAGGAGTTTGAGGTTGCTGTGAGCTAGGCTGATGCCATGACACTCTAGCCTGGGCAACAGAGTGAGACTGTCTTAAAAAAAAAAAAGGAAAGTGACAACTCTGAACAAACTAATCAACAGAAAGCTGGCGCAGGTTCAATTAATGTCAAATTAAACAAATTTTAAGGGAACAGAATTACTGGATATAAACAAAGCCACTCCAATAATAATAAGTTTTAAATTTATGTATACAAATACATAGATAATGTAAAAGCCTAGAGTCATATGAAGACCTAGGAAAATCTACCAGAGTTGTGAGAGAGTTGTCTTTTAGTAATTAATAGAATTGGTAGAAAAAAATGTCAGTTGGGATATAAAAATATTTGAGCAATTCAGTTCATACTGTTGACCTAACTGCTATAAAAATAACATAAAGAGTCAGTATAAAATACCCATTTTTCTTTCTCAGGCACACATGAAACCAGTAGTAACTGTAGCAAATGTTGAGGTGAGTATCAATAAAGTTCAAGAGTTTAGTTTAACAGAACAATTTACCTAAATATAACAATAATGAGTTATGAATCAAATAATTAGTAATTAAACAAGAACAAAATATGATTTGTCCATATTTTCAATACTAAAGCACTTTTTACTTTTTTTTTATTAAGTCATATACACATAGATCATGAGTACATTTATGCATACGTGGGGTACAATGTGTTGATTTTTTTAAATACAATCTGACATGCTTACATCAAACCAACCAACATAACTTTCACCTCATTTACTTGATTATTGTGTTAAGACAATTATGTTCTACACTTGACAGATTTGACTTGTACCTTTGCAATGCGCTCCATAGTTGTGGTCCTGCCTTTTGCTCTCCCTCTATCAAACCTCCCTCCTTCCCTCCCTTCCCACTCCATTTCTCTCCTTCATCCGGGGCCATCAGATTCTTATCTCCCCACTACTGATGCTAAGGTGCTGCTTCATACTCCAGGTACTGCTGCCACCAATATGGGCAGGAGAGGTCCAATGACTAGAATTTTGAAAGCATTTTTCCCACAAAGCAGAATTGTAGAAAATTATATATAGTAAATCGTTTAGCTTTGTGGGTCTTATGGTCTCTGCCACAACAACTCAACTCTGCTGTTGTAGAATGAAACAGCCCTAGACCCTGTGTAAACAAGAGTTCCAACAAAAATCTATTTATAGACAAGGAAATTCATATGTCATAGAATTTTACTTTTACCAAATGTTGTTCTCCTTTGAAATTTTTCCAACCATTTAGAAATATAAATATCATTCTTAACTTGCAGGTCACACAAAACAGGCAGCAGGCTGGATTTGGCTTACTGGTTTTAGTTTGCTGATCTGCTATAAAGAGATTAGGGTTGTTAGTACCCTACACATATTTATACAGTATCTGACACCACGTGCTATCTTAGCAGCCTGCACCCTAAGTTATAGTATATAATCAGCCAGATTCAGGAGGGCAAAAACCTGGTCTGGATTTTCACCTTGATGCTCCCAATATCCCAGGCAGTACCTGGCACCTAAGTGTCACCACTGAATGTAATTTAAGGACTAATGAATCGGGCACATCAAGAGTTAAACAAGTGGAAACTTAACTGACCCATGTAATGTTGTTCATATGTAGGAAGAAGTATTCTGGATTTGAATAAGCTGCAAAGAAAAAGTTTTAAAACAGAGTCTGCTCAAAAAACACCAGTATATTGGGGAGAAAGGAAATGTGAGGATATATGACTTAGGGAAGTATCAACCCATCATACCTATCCCCAACCATCAGACATGACAGGAGCAGTAAGACATGAACACAAAGGTCAATGTCATCCTGTGACTCTTGTGACATAGACCACTAAGTGATAAATAAGCACCCAAGAAACACACCAAATCCCCTCAGCACAGCCTAGAATGTGATTCTGGCTGGTTCTCTACTCTCAAATGCACATTCCAGGCCAGTATTTTTCTTTGGTGACTGTTTATCTCATAAATGGATGACTCATTTTAAGGCTCTTGGAGTCCAATCCTTTAAGTGGTCATCATAGGATATTTTGTTTTTTAAGAATTGAAAACAGAAGATTTCAAATTTATTTCAATTTTATAGATGTAGGTAAAATTGAAACTGACTTGATGTCTCTGGATAGACTAAAGACTTTGAAAGTTATAAAAATATACTTTTATTATGGGATACTATGTAACAGAATTAATAATGGGTATCAATATGATAAAAAAAAAAGGATACAGCACAGTGGTTCTTGGGGGTAGTATCACATCCCAGGGGCATTATAAATACCTGGAGACATTTTTCATATTATAATTGGGGATGGGGCTACTGATATTTAGAAAGTGGAGGCCAGGAATGCTGTTGAATATTCCACAATGCACAAGACAACTGTCCACAATAAAGAATTACTTGGACCAAAATATCAGTAGTGCAGAGGTTGGGAAACCTGGCATAGCACAGATTAGGTCTGCTATTAGGCCCAAATTACATAGAATCTCCTTAAAATTATAGTGCCAGGAATATTAGCAATCACTTATACATTTTATCATTAAAGACATGAACTATATATTCTTATGTATATTATGTATTATACATACATGAATTTTTGTGTGTATTATACATACATACACAGAATCATAGAACTTATTGTAAGTCCTATTTAAGAATAAAGAAGCACAAACACCATAAACCTATTTAAAAGAAGCAAACAAAAAATCCCAATACAGTAGTACCATGACTAAAGGGAGAACACCTCACCAAAAGCCTTGATTAAATAAATGCCCTTTCCTCCAGAAGCGTATGTCTGAACAGAAGACAGATGAAAAGTCCAACTATCTAATGGCTGATATTTCTTCGAACGATCATTCTTATGCACTAAGTTCATCTTTACAAACAAACTTGATTTTCCCATGACATCAAATTGATTGAAATAATTTTGGTTTTGGTCTACACCACATTGCTTTCTTGCGCCCTTGGAGCTAGTGTCTAATTGCAGCAACTCTTTAACCACATCCAACTGTATAAACTCCCCAGGGCCAAGAAAGGGGTGATGATACAGGACTGTTCAAAATGTGATTTGCAAACCTAGAGCATCAATCACCTGGGCAGTGACTGTTGTTAAGCATGCAGATTCCTAGGTTCTAGGGTAGATTTAGATAATTAGAGACACAAGGGATAGGGCCTAAGAACCCCCATCCTGTGAAAATCAGCATCCTCAGATGAATTTCATTTTTGCACAATAAAGGTTGAGATCCACTGTTGTGGTAGTGAAGATGTGGGTTCAAATAGATGGGAGCTCTTTGGTAAGATTCAGAACATCTCTGAGCCTCAGTTTTTTTTTTTTTTTATCAGTAACATGAAGCAAAGAATAAGACCTAACTCTCAGTTTGCAGGGATCGTACCAGACAATGCAAATGAATTTCTTACAGAGGGCTCATTAGCTCCCAGTGAGCCCTGAGTAAGTAGAAAATCAACTTATAATTAACATTAACCATCACCACTCTAAATTTGCATCCCCATCTCAAGCTTGGCTGTTCTAGTGACATGAAAAGCTATTAAGAAATGTGTATTGAATTCATAAATAAATAGTTCCACTACCACTATGTATAGGATGCTTTTTTCTAAAGGTGTCAGCTGCATTGTGGTTCCATATGGGTGAGAGGAAGAAGAAAAGACCAGATAGGTTGGTTAAAGTTCCGGGGAAAGGCATGCCATTTAGATAAATTATGCCAGGGGGTAAATTTCTTCTAATTATTTTCTAATGGTGCCAACTGTCATATATTAATAATTAGTAAAGCCAAAGTGTCCAGATAATCACAGTGTGTTGCTGAAATGTGGCATAAGTTTAAATACCGGGCCCGCGACCAACATTTCTGGAAAGGGCCACCTAGTTCTTTATAACTGCAGTACAATATAAACACATCTCCAATGACAAGGAACTCCTTTCTTCATGAGCTCCCAGGGAAGGCATAGGTATTTGTGTAGCTGTCACATGCCTGGTTGAATCCCATTATGAATGCAATAGGATAACATTTGCTCATTCTTTCTCTCTTGATTCCTCAGCCACTCCTCAATAGATCTTTATTTAAAAAGATTTGACACTTCTCTCACATTCTATATAAATTTGTATTTTATTTATCTATTCTGGTCTTCTTATGAGCAGGAATTTTTGAAAATTCTGGACAGTTGGTAGTGATCGTAGTGCATTTTTACCTCTTGCCTTGGCATATTGGCTATTTATTGCTACATAAGACATATTGAAATATTTCTCAACAGTATGATGGAAAACCAGGCCTCAGTCATTCAGCAGATACTTAACAAGCACCTTCTACAACCAAGACACTCTCCTAGGTCTTTGGGATTCACTGGTGAACAAAACAAAGAGCTCTGCCCTCAAGGAGCTTTTAGGTTAGTGGGAGAAAACACAAAAGAAACTCACCCAATAAATGAGTAAATTACACATCAAGTTTTACAAGGTGAGAAGCGCTAGAGAAGAAGGTAGCACAAGGTGAGCGGAATCAGAGTGTTGGGGCAGCTGCCAGGGCAGCATTACTGAGAACGTGATATTTGAGCCAATCTGTGAGGAGGTGAGAGAATGAGTCATACAGATTTGGGGAGCCAACCAGCCAACTGCTTGAAATAAGGGTGGCACGGGGTGGTAGCTAAAAGCAAGGGCTGGCGGGTTGGACTCCCTGAGTCTCAGCCCAGTTCTGCCACTTACCCACCATGTGGTCCTTTAGGAAGCTACTTACACTCCCAAGGCCTCACTTTCCTTGTCTCTGAAATGGGGAGGATGAGACGGATTTGCTAATACAAGCAGACTAGCCAGGGATTAGAGAACTGCTGCCTGTGAGCCAAATCCTGCCCACTGATTGTTTTCATAAATCAAGTTTTATTGGAGTACAGTCACACTTATTCATTTAGTTGTTGTCTATGGCAGCTTTCAGGCTATAAGGACAGAGTTGAGTTTTTGCAACAGAGACTGCCTGGCTTACAAGGCTGGAAATACTTACTAACTGGCCCTTTACAGAAAAAGTTTACCGACCCTGGACCAGACTAAAAGTAAAGGACATCTTTGATTGGGATCAGCCTTTTAGATAAACATTTCCCTCCTCTCCTCAAATTTTGTTTCTCTGGGAAACATCCCAAGGAACCTGCAAAGAAATCCCACAACAGAGTAATAATTTAGGATATTGGGATATATGTCAATGCTAGGGCAAAAAGAAGTGGTTATTTGCAAATGGCCTATTTGTTTGGATTATTGATAAACCAAAGAAGTAGAAATGAACATTGTCAAACTCAGCACTGTGCTAATGCCATCTAAAACAACAAATGTGGGTGGCGCCTGTGGCTCATTGAGTCGGGTGCAGGCCCCATATACCGAAGGTGGCGGGTTCAAACCTGGCCTCGGCCAAACTGCAAAACAGAAAAATAGCCGGGTGTTGTGGCGGGTGCCTGTAGTCCCAGCTACTAGGGAGGCTGAGGCAAGAGAATCGCTTAAGCCCAAGAGCTGGAGGTTGCTATGCGCTGGGTGATGCCACGGCACTCTACCAAGGGTGATAAAGTAAGACTCTGTCTCTACAAAAACAACAAGAACAAGAAACAAAAAACAACAAATGGCACTTATATCTTGTCTCCAGTGGAAAGAACCAGTCTAAGCATTAGCATACAGGGGACAGAACTACATACTAGATGTCCCCAAGGGCAAAAGCGTCAGAACAAAAGGCCAATTTCATTTTTGTTTATCCTCAATTGAATTGTGGACTTTTCTACTGGCTGCCAACTTAATTTTTAGTTTTAAATTTTGCTTAAATCTTGGATGAGAAGGAGGTAAAACAGCCTGCGCAGATCTGAGAATTGCAGAAAATGGAAACACTCCCAAGAATTAGAAACTTCTCAATGACACAGCCAGCAGCTGAGAGTTTTACTTGTCTTTTTATAATTAAATTTAGTTCATTGAAATTGGAACAACAGACCTCCAGAGATATATTAGACCTTGAAAATACTGTTAACATTTACAGTTAGTCCATTCTCTGCTGGTTACTGATGTCTGTTCTTCATTTGTATTATCTCATCTAATTGTTACAACAACTCTAAGGATTATGCTACTGTTATCATCTTCATATTCCAGTTCAAGAAACAGAGGCACAGAGCTTCAGAACCTTGCAAAGATCATGTACCAAGTCAGTGATAGAGTTGGGATTTGAAGTCAGGTCTCAGGTTCTTGAATTTAGACTCATAACCACCACGCAGATTTCATCACTTCTCATGATAAACCAATCCAACCCCCTAATGAGCTAAGCAACTGTGACTTATACAGTAGCCAAATGGGATCTGGGTCATAAGAGTCACATTCTGCCTCTTTCCTTCACTAAGCTTTTTTATCAGAAGACATATACTTATAATAATATAAGCAGACATTGTTTAGCAATCTAGAAACTTAAGATTTTCCTCTTTTGTAAAACAGAGCACATTATATTTATTATTAACCTTATTTAATATCAAGTTTTTCTCCAAATCCCATATTTACCATGGCCACAGCAACTAAAATGTTGTACCTGAGTTTAAGACGTCAAGCGGGAAAGATAAGGCACTTTACCCTTTCAGACCTCAAAACAGCCTGTGCCCAAATCTTTTGCAGAAATCAGTCCAATTATGCTGTTGCTGTTCCATTTAATTACAACACACTCTTTCTTGATTGAGTCTGTTCATTTTGAGCTCTTCCAACATTACTCTAAAAATAAGGAAATAAGGTTCTCATAAATCTCTATTGACACAGTTTTTAGCTGTCACACATCTCAGACGCTGATCAATCCATTTTTTTCCTAAATCACAAGATAGATGCACAAGAATCACAGAATTTTATCACAAATCATCTTCTGAAAGAAAAGTGTAAATACAGATATTTATATTGCTTACCCATGAATTACAACAGGCCCCGTCTTTGCTGTCAGCTCTACTCTCACTGAACTAAGCTTGGAGTAGGAACTTGAGTCTGTTTAAAAAAAAATTATTTTTTTTGGTGAAAAACGCATCTTGAAATGGCAGATTGTATTGAGTGTCTGAGAAATGGCCCAGCTGGCATAGCTGTGACTCCCACGATACCTTTTGTTGCCAGAGACCTCCGCTACTGTGAATCTTGGGACCAAAAATATGCAATCTTTTCATCGGACCATTGAGAAGTTCCTGTCCCTTCAGAACTGAGGCAGGCTGTGTCCCTGACTAAATGCCTGAGTGAGTGACTAAGTGTGTGCGTGCGTGCGTGTGTGTGTGTGTGTGTGTGTGTGTGTGAGAGAGAGAGAGAGAGAGAGGGAGGGAGGAGAGAGAGAGTTAGGGAGGAAGAAGGAGGGGAGGTAAGGGACAAAAAGAATGAAAAGAAATTGAAACTAGATTTCCTGCCTCTTATTTTAATAAGATTATTTTGAAGAAATATTCTGGACTTAGGAAAGGATTTCTCTAAAAAAAAAAATAGAACTCTTTTCCACAGGGATCTACAAACGGTAATTGGATTGTAACTGTGCAAACTGTCCTTATTAGGAATCAACCTAAAAATGTGGGAAGCCTCTTGTAAAACCCCTGGGAGCATGATAATGTACATAGGATGCTTTCTTTGTTTAGGACACATTCTCAATTCTTCAATTACTTTTTAAAACCACTGACTTCTTCATTTCTCTAACACTAGCCACAAACATTAAAAAAGAAAAAGGTCCCATTCTCTTTTCCAGTGAAGCGTAACACATGCTCTGTGTTTTATGCTTTTTATGGAACAATAGTCCTTGAGAAGTTGTTCATTTCCTGAACAGAGGTTGTAGAGGTCAAAGCGAATGGACCTGTGTGGCTCTGCTTAAGAGGATGCAGGTGGGGCTGAGGGTTTGGGGTGGGATCTAGGAAAAGAAGAGGGGAAAGAGAAGATTCAAAATATCTCTCAATCACAAATTACCTTGATCTCTGCGTATTCCACATGGCATTGAACCAAAGACAACTTGAAAAGACATCTTTGTTTTCCACTCAATATGAAGTTATAGCTCTCTCATGGGTCTCAAGTGAATTCCAACAAAAGAATCACTGTGATTATAACTGACAAACTGGGAAATGATTTCATGGAAGATCTTAGTGACTCAAAATTGAGGGACTCAGTATTGTTTTACTAGGATTCTGTAAGGTTAATCGTTCAAGCCATACATAGCCTCTGTTGCTGCTGCTATTTATTTCGCTGAGGAAGGAGTTTAAAAAGAATGAAATATATCAGATAGTTTTCTCTACCTGAATGATTAAACTTAGAGAAATTCAGAGTAAAATCTATTATAGCATACACCTCCACCTCCACTACTCAACACTCACGTGTTGAAAATAGTCATAATTCCAGTCAATGTGGTTCACATTGGATATTCATCAATAGGAGTTATACCTTCATTTAATGTTATTTAGTACATTAGTATTTAATATTTTAAACATATTAATACTAATATATTGTTTCACATGAAATTGATAGACATGCAATTCATTTTTCATCGGTAGGTAAATGATCTTTTGGTTTATGAATAAATTGAAGCAAGTGTTGTTCTGATTGAGCACATTCTATCAGGCATTGTTTTAAGCTTTTATGTGTATTGATTTATACATCAAAAGAATTCTAAGAAGTGGTTACATTATTATCCCTACTTACAAGGTGAGGAAATAGAAGCCCAGAGATGTTAAGTAACTTGCTCAAAGATTCACAGCTCATAAGTAATGCAGCTGTGATCCCAACCACTCTGAAGCTTACAAATGAACTGGAAGAGGAAGCCACATTCAGAGTGAGCACTAGTAGGAACCATGCTATAAGCAGGCCTGATGAGGAAAGAACGATCACCTCAGACTGGAGTGGTCATTGAAATCAATTATTTGATGGAGACAGACAATATCAGATCAACAAATGTTTCATAAGAAGGTGACTATTTCTTTAAGAAAATAATCTCAGGAGAAAATGTTTTGTGAAATTCTCAGTCTAAGAGTGGAACCAAGTCAGGCCTGTGAAAGGAAATCCAGAAATAAGAGAGAAGTCCTGCAGCTTTGGCATTCTTTGGAAAATCTCATTCAAGCCCATAGAACAAGGGGTGAAGACAAGGAATCCTCTTTAAGATTCAAGTAACAACCCTTTAAGTAAAACCAATGAGGCCAAAGAGTCACCCAAACAGCCTTGGAAATGAATATCAGGAAGCAATTAAAAAGTCTGACCAGTGGGAGAGTTTTGCTAATCAGAAAAAAATGCTGAGAACAGTCTTTTTTTTTTTTTCCTTTTTAACCCTCCCAAAGCTAAGGATACGAAGGAACAATCTACAGCCTCAGAATCCATTCCATTCAGCACTCACTCTACCATCTTCTTGCCTCTTTTTCCACATTATTTCTCTTTATAACATTGGTGTTATTTTTCGCTTTCAAGGAAAAACTATTATAGAACCACATTGTCAAACTTTTTGAGTGAATACATTTCTGGTTAGTGCTCTTTTGCTTAAAACCTCTGTGAGGTATCCTTGATAGCTCCAGGACAAAGTTCAAATTCCTCAGCCTGACATCCACAGCCATGTGTGTTGATTAAATGGAATATAATCAAATAACTGCTACATAATAGCTAATAATAATAGCAATAGTGGCAATTTACTGAGGATGTGTTAGATGTTAAGCATGTTATCTGCATCCTCCATTCACTTCCTCCCGCAATTCCATTTTACAGAGGAGGGGATGGAGACACAGAAATGGAAGGCACAGCATAAGGAAGACACTGACACGCCCTTAGCGTCTTTTTTGCAGGCATTCATCTAGTCTATACTCCTCAGCCTCCCTTGCCGTTACTAGTAGTCATATGACTGGGATCTAGCCAATGGGATGTCAGAGGAAGGTAAAGCCTTCACTTCTAGCCCTGGTTTACAAAAACCTGGAGATAGCACCTGGGCAGCCCTCTAAGCTCTGGGTGGTAGTCTCAGGTTGGTCACACCTTTCAGTATTCATGTTAGTGGAGTCTTCTGCCCTTCAATCCTGGCTGACCCTGTGTTTACTTTAACTAATCAAATGTGGCAGAAGATGATACTGAGCCAGTTTGGGGCCCTAGACTTAAGAAGACCTGAAAATGTCTGTTTTTGCATTCTTGGGACCACTGAACCACCATGTCTTAAACCTAGCTACTGTGTTGGAGAGACTTTGTAAAGAGGCCACATAGAGGAAAAACGCTTAATTGCTCCAATGTCTCAGCTAAATCCAGGCCCAGCCAGTTTCCCAAATGAATGAAAGGAAGAAGCAGCCTGAGTCCTGAATCCTTGATGCAGCACAGCTGTCCCACCAACTGTGGACACTCCGACGATCTGAATGAGAAATGAGCTTGTATTTTATGAGATTGGGGGTGATAGAGTAGCTAACCTTGCCTTCCTTAACTTCTTGTGTCCACACAGATAACAAATCTAAGATGTCCAAGTTGGGAGCCCTAATGCCTGGAACCCTTCGTGTACTTCTTCCCACTGAACTACATTGTGATTCATTTCCACATGGAAAAAGAGGAGTTGAACAGCTGGACAGGAAAATAAAAATTGTTCTGCATATAACATTTTGAAGAGCACATTAAAATTATTTTATGAAAAAATGTATTTTTAATGACATCCTTCAGGTCTCAAATGATACATAGTCAAAGGTTAGAAATAGGTGACACTTTTATTTTTAAGAATTATGACTAGATCTAAAAAATGGCACAATGAAATTTCATTTAGGCCACATTACTGAAAAATATTTCTTCGGTCTGATTAACCTTTTTTGACCAGTAGCATAGAGTTGGCACTTAAGGCTTTAATATTTTTTAACACTGTACATGCAAATGTGAATCACACAGGACATTCCAGTCCACCTGCTACCTTAAAGAGCTCAGTGAAAATGTGGTATCATTTAGTTTAATTATCAGACTCTACCTTGGGGTTGCTCAGAACTTCCAGAGGCTAGGTAACAAGCCATAGGACAGAAGGAGGAGTCTGCATTCTCTCACTGCTGCCATTTGCTTCCTTAACCACAGCTGTCTATCCTCTCTCCATTCCCAGCACCCTGACATTGGTTTAATTGCTACCATTATCCTGCTGCTGCTGTGACCTATTTGTAGGGACAGTAATTTTCAGATCCTTCAGACCTAAAATCTACCATCAAAACTAAGAAATAGGTAACTGGATAGTCACATAAGGCCATGAATCTGAAACAGTAAAATGGCAATAAATAACATCTAACATGTAATGATCACTTATTGCCTCCATGTATACTCACTATACTAGAAGGAAAGTGCTAGAATTATCTTTATTTTGCAGACAAGAAAATTGAGACAAAGAGAGTTTAGATAGCTTATAAGAAATCATTGAACTAGGAAGCAAGGAGCTGGGATTCAAACGCAGGCAGTCTGTTTCCAAATGCAACGGGCCTTCCCTCTAGGCTGTATCACAGCACACTGCTGACCTATTCTTCAGTCGCTTAAAAGAAATTTGTGCAAAGCAAGCATGATATAGAGCATCCAGCCAAGACTGGACAGCCTCTGCAACTGGGAGAAATCTGGTAAGTGCATCGAGGGCAGCTCCATGCCCAAAGCCTTGTGGAATCAAGGCACAGAAATGTGCATGGATACGGGGAGGGCAGCAGAATAAAGTAGAGAATAGAGAGCAATGATCTTTAGCAATAAAGGGAGGGACTGGTATTTCTGTTAAGGAAAGAGGAAAAGGCATTTTAGAAAGCCTCCTTAATCTGAGATCCTTTACAAATACAAATATCCACCCTAATTTTTTGGTAAGGGTGTGTAACACTATGAAAGAGGATCTGAGCAGAGTGGTGCAGCAAGGATAGGAAGGAGATGATAAGAGCAAGCAAACACTGAGGTCTGCAAAGCAGTGGTAATGGGAGGCCCCATGAGTGGCATCTATTGACTAGAAGCAATTCTAGAGGCTGGGCATGGTGTAATCCTAGCACTGGGAGAGGCTGAGGAGGGAGGATTGCTTGAGCCAGGGAGCTTGAGGCTGCTGTGAGCAATGACACTAGGCATAAGTAAGACTCTGTCTCTTTCATAGCAGTTCCTTCTACTCAGATAGTGAGGAATGCTGAGGTACATGGTTGGATGCTTATAGTTCCTCCCAACAAGCAGGACACTCAAATGAGTGAGGACTCTTTATGGGTAAGATGTCAGTGAACTCTCTGCAAGGTAAGTCATTTATTTCAATATAGGCAGATTTCACTACTCACTAAACAAGGAACAAATTTTGTAATACAATTATCTGAAAGATACAGTGATGTTAAATTAATGTTACTTAAAACTGGAGAACCCAATCTCAAATCAGATATTTATAAGTCAGCAGGAAATAAAATAAGTCTTAAGGATCTAAGAATCTTTAATTTGCTAATAAGCATCATATTTAAGAGGTGGAAAACTCTATACCAAAAACTCTTAGGCAAAATAAAATAGGCATCAACAAAAATTGCCAAACTGAATTTCTTTCCACTTTCTCATTTTAGTGCTACATTTGATGACATTTTGTTTCAATAAGTGCACTTAACACTTTGCAAGAGACTCCTCTCAATGGGGTTCTTCTCTAATGATAAAGGAAATCAAATTTTTCTTTCAAAATTGCATGAGACTTAATAAACTTACTATCTTAATGAATTAATTTTGAATATCGCAAAATATATGAACATCAATCACCTCTCATCTGTGTGGACAATGGGCCTCTCAGTCTCAGTTTAAGATAAAATTTCTTATTAAATTCCTTTGATAAATAATTCAGAATCAGCATGAGTTGTTGTACTACTTCATTCTAAGTGGGGAAAGACAGCTTATGTATTTTCAGTCAAAGATAACTCATCTAAACCCTTACTTACAAAGTAAATGAGGCAAGTAAGCTACTTTAGACAAAAATATATGCAGCTACATTTCCAGACTGCAGAAAAAGTCTAGGTATTGCAACGTTTTCGTAAGTACCTTCAAAAGCAGAATTAGTTCAGATATAAGTGGTGATATTTTTTAGAACAGTGGTCCAACCTTGATGTATTTAGTATTGTTTGTCATTGTTTTTAAAAATAATGCTCACACCCCCCTCCCCAGACCAGTATGGTCCAATAGCCCTTTTCTATGACAATGGACATTTTTCTTAACTGTACTATTTGATACAATGGCCACTCACCACCAGTGGCTAATAAACACTTGAGATGTGATTAATTAGACGAAATATTAAATTTTTAATTTTATTTAACCTTAACCAGGCGTTGTGGCGGGCACCTGTAGTCCCAGTTACTCGGGAGGCTGAGGATGGATGGATAAGGAAGTGTATGGCATGGAGCTAATTGAAGTTTATGTAGCCAGAGGGTCTAGTGGCAGCTACTATGTTGGACAGCACAGGTATGGATTAAATCAACTGTACCTTCAGGGTTGGGAGTCAGGCATAGAAGCTCTCCAGAAGACTCTAATGTACAGTACAGGTTAGGAACTATTCCAATGGCTTGGAATTGATGAAACTATCAAGAGTGACAAATTCCTTGAAATTTTTCCAGGAACCACAGCTTTCCCCTAAATTCCACTAAGTATTTGCCATGCACCTTTCCTTCCCTCTCTCCAGCTGCCACTCCTGGCTTCTTGCACCCCTCCGCACACTCACTCTGTATGTTAGTTCACTGACTGATCCCGCCAGACTTTCCCCACACTCGGGCCTGACATTCCCTCACCGCAAAGCTTGGATTCTCCTCCTTTCCTTTCTCTTCTACTGGCAACAGAAATAAAACCTAACAATGCCATCAATTAAGAAATTAAAGCCCCAAGCTCATATTGCCATCATTTTAAACTGCTTCTCACTTCAGCAGGGTTGAGTCAGATGCCTCTTTCCATGAGTCCTGATGTAGATGCGATGGGGAATATTTCTAACAGCAGCACAGTCATGAGGAGAACTCTGGGGTCCCACTGGCTGGGGCTGAATTCCAGCTCATGCCATAACTCATCGTGTGAGTATCTCACTGGTCTAAGCCTCAAGTACCTGCTCTGTGAAGTGGAGATAAATCTAGTCCTACAGGGAGGAGAGAGCAGTGTGTGCACTATCCATGATGAATGAAACACTTGGCATATGCTCTTCTAGACCCCTGTATCCCACTACCACCATCGCCATTTGTAGAGGAGTAAAGGAAATAGCAGGGCAAACCATGAGGGAGAAAGTCACAGAATCCATAAGAGCACGTTCAAGCATGCGATCAATTAATGTGGCAATATGAAGACAATTGAGAAAATGGTTATAAGAGAAAATAAGTTATATGCTAACCTGATATTTTAAAAATATTGAAAAAAAATTTTTTGAGACATAGTCTCTCTTTGTCGCCCTGTGCTGTAGAGTCACAGCTCACAGCAGCCTCAAATCTTGGGCTTAAGCAATTCTCTTGCCTCAGTCTCCCAAGGAGGTGGGACTACAGGTGCCCACCACAATGCCCGGCTATTTTTTTGTTTAGAGAGAGGTCTCCCTCTTGCTCAGGCTGGTCTTGAGCCATGAGCTCAGGGTATCCATTGACCTTGGCCTCCCAGAGTGCTAGTATTAAAGCCACAGCACCCGTCCTGAACTTGTTTGTTTTAGTGAGTTTTCCTTTTTATTGACTTCCATGCTTCCAGTTAATATTAAAAGGCTGAATAAGGAACTGTATGGTATAAACATAGCCAAATGTCATTTTATTTGTTAAAGAAAAGTAAGAGTCAGAATTCCAGAATTCAGTGACATAAACGTAAAGAACATAACGTCCAATGTCTGGGCGCATAATCACTTTGTGGGCCTTTTGGTGATTTCAACTTCTGCAACCTAATAACATGTTCCAATGTCATTTGCACTCATGAACACTATTGATTTGTGCATATTTGCATCTTCTGCACTTAGTTTTGCTGCTTTCTTCCTTGTCAAAATATCCATCTATGGGTAACATTTTTTAATGTAAGAAGCTATAAAAGTGCAATCCGTTAACATGATGGTAATTTGAAGTCCACTCAACTATTAAGAGTGCAAAGTAAGGATTGTTCATCAGTGACTCACAGCACAGAGAAAATAATTTGAGAGCTATGCCCTAGTTTTCAGTCCAGGGGTCTTAGTAATGTGAGGAGTAACTAACGTCTCTCGTGGATATAATATGTACCATTATCCCAAGTCCTTATTGTGTTAGTGGCTTTCATCATTAAACAGTCTTATGAAGTGAGGTCTATTAATATGCCCATCTTACCGATGAATAAATCAAGTAACAGGGAGGTCAAGTAACCTGTCCCA
Source organism: Arctocebus calabarensis (assembly GCA_963573935.1). Lineage (NCBI taxonomy): Eukaryota > Metazoa > Chordata > Mammalia > Primates > Lorisidae > Arctocebus > Arctocebus calabarensis. The sequence continues at coordinate 52,258 of CAUYON010098492.1, read as the reverse complement.
GGACACAGACTGCACGTAGCACAGCTGGGATTCAAACTCGGGGACCTTACTCCTGACCTTGTGGTCTTAATCCTTTGCTACATTTCCAAAACCTTTCTTTCCTACTCAAGAAAGTTCAGCATGGGGGGTCATTGAATGATTCTGTGCTTGGCTTCTCGACTTGTCTGCGCTCAATTGAGGAGTGTGGAAGTGCTACTTCCAGTGCCAGGAACCATCTCTGGCTGTTTGTTCTCATGGAAGACGACTTAGGCCTCAAGTTGCCTGGAGCTTCTCGCACGTCGCTGGTTTGGTTGTCTAATTTGGTCTACTCTCCACTGTACAGCCTGGAGTGCAGGACGCATGAAAGTTATTGGAAGAATTTAGCGCAAACAGGGATATCAGGCCAAGTCATACAATTTTATGTCAACAATGTGAATGACAAAATTAAAAAAGAAGAATGGAAGAGACCCCTACATACCCTGTTTTCCCAGTTTGGTCATGTGGTAGACTTTGTGGCTTTAAAGACCACAAAGATGAGGGGGCAGGCCTTTGTTAGATTTAAGGAGCTGGGTTCATCCCTGAATGCTTTGAGACAGTTACAAGGATTTCCATTTTATGGCAAATCAATGTGACTCCAGTATGCAAAAACAGATTCAGATATAATATCTAAAATGCGTGGCACTTTTGCTGACAAGGAAAAGAAAAAGGAAAAAAAAAAAAAGCCAAAACTATGGAACAGGCTGCAACAACGGCCAACAAAAACCCTGGTCAGGGAACACCAAATTCAGCTAATACCCAAGGAAATTCAACACCAAATCCTCAGGTCTCTGATTACCCTCCAAACTATATTTTATTCTTTAATAATTTACCAGAGGAGACTAATGAGATATTATCTATGTTGTTTAATCAGTCCCCTGGTTTCAAGGAAGTGCGTTTGGTACCTGGGGGGCACGACATTGCTTTTGTTTAATTTGAAAGTGACAGGCAGGCTGGAGCTGCCAGGTATGCTTTACAAGGACTTAAGATCACGCCTTCCCATGCCATGAAGATCTCCTATGCCAAACATTTGTGATAGTTATGTTTAAAGGGCTTGGTGTTATTTATAGTATTTGTTTTGATAACATTTGGTCATGTCATTTTAATAGGGGGAGTGAAAGTGGCAATTTTGTGAAGGACTTAGTATCTTTAGCCTTGGAGAACTATGAAATATAAAGACCTTAATTTTGTACAATAAACTTTTATTTGTATTCTCAAAAAAAAAAAAAGAAAAACATTTATCAGAATGACTATAAATGTGAGGTAGCTCTAGGCTCACCTCAAATCCTCTCTCATTTAGTTTCCTTACAAAGGAAAATTGTAAAGTTATAATGTATATATGATGGGTAATTGATTGAGGCATGCCTTGACCCAGAGGTGGCAACCACTGATTTAGAGCAGGAGCAGGCATATAGCAATGGCCCCATGCCTGTTTTCATAAATCATTTTATGGAAAAACAGCCACTCCTACTCATTTATATATTGTCTGTGGCTGCTTTCCCACTACAATGGTAGAGTTAAGTAGCTGCAACAGAGACAGTATGATCCACAAAGCCTAAAATATTTCCTCTCTGACCCTTTATAGAATAAGTTTGATGACCCCACATCTGGACCCACAAAAAGGAAATCAGCAGATATGTGACACAGGAGATGACAGTGTTCACATTTCATGGAGCATTTCACTACTGCAAACAACAAAGGAACCGTATCTTAAAAAAAAACAAACAAAAAACTATAACATCTGTGTATGTATGAGCAGATGAGTCCATAGCGATCACTTCATAGCTTTTTTAATGCATATTATGAAAAAAGTTCAGGAAAAATATGAAATCAATAACATGCACTTCAGTATTTAGTGTGAGCTACTTATTAGGAATCAGCATTTCTTTCAAATATTCTTGAAAGAAAGGATATTCATCCTAGAGTGGTACCTTTCAGATCCACCATGGCCAACCTAAGAAACTTCTAAGTAAGAACTACAGACACTATAGATTTCTCCCAATATTAATTCAAATCAAGTATCTTCACATGTATTATATTTAATGTATAACAAGTAATAAATACGCACATCTTGACTATTACCGATGTATGATATATTGTGTATCTATATAATAGATGTTTACATCTTATATAGACAAATATTTATAGTAAGTGTGTGATAACACACAGTGGGTGTTTAAAGGGCTATATGTACACATGTATCTTGCTTTAAATAAAAAAATGAAAATATACACAATAAAATTAGGGGCAATGATTTTGTGGTTCGAATGTATAGGTATGGGCTTCCTGCTATGACCCAAAGAAATTGAAATAAAGTCATTTCTCACATTATTCCTTAAAGTTTCTCCTCATACCTGGAAAATCATGTTTCTTTGGATTCTACAGCCTTGAAAACTGTCCTGTCCTTCATCGCTTCCTTTCAAAGACAATGCCCACCAGCATTCCCACACTCCTAAAGGCTATACAAAAAGACTTATTTTGCACCTTCCCTTCTGAAAACTGTCAATGAGTCTTTGAGTTTTTCAGATGAAGTTCTCAACTCTGAGGTGAAAACACAGGTCTATCAACATGTGGGCACTGCTTAGCTCTGAGGCCTCATAAAACGTCATTTCCATCACATCCCTAACTCCAGCCACATGAAAGAGTCCAAAGGACTTCATCATGGTAGGGGTACTCTCAGCCCAAATGCCTTCCCCATGTCCTGGATCTCCTAACTTCTACTTACCCTACCATGTTAAAGAGCATCACCTCCTCTGAGAAACCCTCTCGTGCCCCTACAGAGACACTGCGAGTGAACCATTGCATAAGCCATCACATTAACAAGAATGTCATACCATCTGGAACACAACTGAACTTTGTATGAAGCTATTAGGAATGCATTAAAACAGAACCAGAGGACATCCACTTCATGTCTGTTAAAGAAGGCAAACCTGCTTCTTTTAAGGACCAAATGAGCTAGACACTTGAGATATGTAAACAATCAGTTGTGATGTCTCACTGGGGCAGAGAAGAGGAAGGTTGGCAATGTTTAAATGTCAGTTATTTTCCCAGAAAACTCTGACATCATAGATGTGTCCCTTACATCCCTCCTATGTCACCATCACACCCACCTCGCCTCACATCTCAGCTATTGTCTTCACTCTTATTTAATGGTTGAAAAGCAATTCTTCTCTCTACATTGTGCTTTCTCTCCCTGGCTACAGTATACATTCCAGAAGGAAAGAAACAGCCCTTGGAGGAAAACAGCACTCGCATTTTGTGTTTTTGCATATCTGTTGCTTGAAAGACAACTTGGGGGAGAGCAGCACTTCGACATCTATATAGAAAACCGTTTGTGTCTACTAGCATGGAAGCCAGATCAGCCAGGAATATTTATATTTAGTACATTTGTTTTAAAATAGCTAAAATCACTTCCAGTAAAAAATGAAAAAACAAAACAAAAAGACCCACTTTTTTCCTGGCTTTTACTATTAAGTGTCAAACATGTAGGAGGAGAAATTGAAAAGAGAAACCAATTTGCAGAATGACACCAAATGCCAGGTATGAGATAGAAGCAAATCATCTGTGCTAACTGGCACACATCTGAGTTTTTAGTTTCTGCTTTTCAAATTTATTCTTCAGAAATGTTTTCTCCTCAATCTGTGACTTTTAAAATGACAAATAGAAAAGTGTTTCACAGACATGGATAAACATTTTTGCTTTGATATATGGAAAATAATGCTTCTTCTGAATAATGAAACATACAGAAACCTGTATTTTTAAAAATAAATTATAGTAAAACATTTGAGGAACTCGGAGACTTATACCTAATGGGTACAATTATGGGGAATAAAATTCACATGCCATAAAATATACCACTTTAAAATGTTTCATTTAGTTTGTGTTTGAGTATATTCACAGATACATACAACCACAATCATCACTAATTCTAGAACACTGTCATAACCCCAAAAGGAATGTCCATACCCATTAGTAGTCACTTCCTATTCCCCTCTCATCAGCAGGGACCACTAATCTACTTTCTATTTGCCTACTTTTGACTTTTAATATAAGAAGAATCAAATAACATATGGCCTTTTTGGGTCTGCCGCCTTTCACCTAGTATGTCTTTGGGGTTCATCCATGGTATAGCATGTCATTACTTCATTCCTTTTTTGTGTGGGATAATATCCACTGCAGACATATACCAAATTTTGTTTGCCAAGTCATCAGTTGATGGACATTTGGGTTGTTTCCACTTTTTGGCCACTATAAATAAAGCTACTATGAAAATTCATAAATAATTTTTTGCATGAACATACATTTTCAATTCTCTTGGGTACCTAGGAATGGGATTGCTAAATCACATGTTAACTTTATATATAGCCGGGTGGCGCCTGTGGCTCATTGAGTAGGGTGCTGGCCCCATATACCGAAGGTGGCGGGTTCAAACCTGGCCTCTGGGTTTGAACAAAACAGAAAAACAGCCGGGCGGTGTGGCGGGCGCCTGTAGTCCCAGCTACTCGGGAGGCTGAGGCAAGAGAATCACCTAAGCCCAGGAGCTGGAGGTTGCTGTGAGCTGTGTGACTCCATGGCACTCTACCAAGGGCAATAAAGTGAGATTCTGTCTCTACAAAATTAAAAAAAAAAACTTTATATATAGCCAAATTAAAAAAAAAAAACTTAACATGATTCCAAACACCAAGATTTGAAATCTTATTGTAGTGCAAAACTGATTTTCAACCTCATTCCATTCACATGGGTTGTTCATATCATCAACTATGAGCAAACCCCTCAAATGATTCCATTTAATACAGGTCAGCCATCAGACCTTTTGCCAAGCTGTGAGAAAAGACAATCCTTCTGTTTCTTTTTCTCTTTACAGGCTGATGACAATGCATGGCCTGACAACTTTAGAGGTTTCTAGTGTTCATTAAAAAAACAAAACAAAATAAACAAACAAACAAAAAAAACCGCTGAGCTGTATTATGACTATGTCAAAAAGAGTAGATAGACCAATTTAATCCTTCATGTTCATATTTTAATTCCAAAGGCTAATTATTGATAACTAGCATGGCAATTTTACATGCTAAACTACAGTTCAGAGTCTAGTTTCTTCCAGAGAGATATTTTGCCTATATGAGGAGAGAAGCTAAAAATAAAATGCTGCACAGAATGGTTTGATAGCCTTCTTTTATTTACTCTTGTGTTCTTTTATTTTATTGTTCACTTGATGAGGACAACACATCCAGTGAAGTTAATATCTTTTACAAGATAGTTATTCCACGCTGCCAGAGTGGATAGGGTCAGAAGCAAGTGAACAAGAAAGACAATCACTCGAGCTTCTTTCTGGCTGTACGGAACATGATTCCATGCCCCCCAGAGCTGAGAAATGCAGAAAGCTCCTGGGACAGATAGTGTAGAACAGTGGCCCCCAAAGATGTCCACGCCCTACTTCCTGAAACCTGGGAATATGTTGCCTTACATGGCAAAAGGAACTTTGGAGACAGGATTAAATTCATAACCTTGAGATGAGGGAAGAAACCTAGATTTTGATTTGGGCACAGTATAAACAACACATGGGCCCTTAAAATAGGAGAACCTTTTCCAACAGGATTCAGGGTGTGTGGGGAGATGTGACTATAAACGAAAGAATGATCAAAGAGATGAAGCATTGTGAGCCTTGAAGATGGATGAAAGCATGTGGGTGACTTCTGGAGCCTCCAGATTTCTCTCCTAGATCCTCTAGAAGGAGCACGGCTCTGTTGACACATTGATTTTAGGCCAGTGAGACCCATGCCAGACTTCTAGCCTATAGATCATAAGACAATAAATGTGTAGTATTTTAAGGCACTAAGTTTGTGGTAATTTGTCATGGCAGTGATAGAAAACTAATATAAAAGAAATCGGGAAATTTCTGTGTCTGCAAGGGACCTATAAATTATTTAATGCAAGATTTTTCAAACTGTTTCATAATCAAATACATCTGAGAAGGTTGTGCACGCCAGCTCCACCTTAAATAATCACAATAAACAATAACTAAAGAATAATAGAGAAGTTCTGCAGAGGGAAAACTAATGTTCAGAGTTTGTCTCAAATCTATTTGCTATACTCTCACCTCTCATTTTTAAAATTTTCAGAGCATCTCTTTTTATTGTTTAGATTTTTAAGAATATAGTTGGGGCACACTAAACTAATCCCACATGCTGAGAACCCAAGAGGCCCCAAAGGAGGAAATGACAAGCCAAGATAGCACCTGGTGACCTAAAGACACAACCCTGGCTTCACTCTCTTTGTCTGGAGTCTCTTTCAAGATGCCATTCTGTCTCCTGTCCCACTTATAAGAGGAAGACTCAATTTACTGGTGCCGGTGTTTACGAAAGTTAGAGCTTTGGTGGGAGCAGAGAGTATTAGGCAAACATCAACCCAGCAAAGATCCTAACAGATAAAATATTCAATAATATCAAAAGCAATATGGTTGCTTTGGCACTGAATATATTTTATTATTTAAAATAAAAATGTTCAACAAACTGTTGAAAGTTTACTAATTTCATATTAACAGAGTAATTCCAAAAAATATTTTCCCACGGTGATTTATCCTGTTCCTAAAAATGCCTAATCGTGCTGCCAAAGTCCATTTTCCACAAATTCTGGTATCCATAAATGCTCACTTGAGAAAGAACAATGAGAGACAATTGAATACCTTTGTGTTCCCTCACAGCACTTAATGCTTTCTGCACATTTCCCACTCCTTGTTCCAAGAGGTTGAGCCCACTGTCCTTTGATGTTTGTCAGATACACACCACCCACATCCTTTTTGACAATACATAGATGAAAGCTTTTTTCACACTCCACAGATTTTAAATAATAATAATAATAATAAAGATTGTAACAAAGCTAACAACTTTTGAACACTTATTTCATGCCAAAGACTGTACTAAGTGCCTCACATTAAGAATCTCATTTATTTTTGAAAACAACCTCTCAAAATATTACTATTAACATATATACAGGGTGACCATAAAGTTCGTGCGCAATTGCACACGAACTTTGTGGCCACCCTGTATTTTGCAGATGAGCCAGTGGAGGCACAGAGAGTTTAGGTGCTTGGTGCAGGGCCATACAACAAGTGGTAGAGTCAGGACCTAATTTAGAGTCAGGACCTGATTTAGAGTCAGGGTCTTCTAGCCCAGTAGTCCTTAACTTGGGGTGATTCAGCCCCTCATGGGACATTTGGCATTTTGCCTGAAGACATTTCTAGAGTGTTACTAGCACTTTCTCCTGCAGTGGGTAGAGGTCGGGGATCCTGATCAACATTCACAGTGTCAGGGACAACCCCCACAACAAAGAATGATCTCACCTTAAATGTTGGTGGTTTCAAGATTAGGAACCACCACCCTAGCCTAACCTGTCCCAATGGCAGAGCATTTGGAATGGGACATGTTTTGGCAGAACATGTGAATGATTCTCATTTCCATGTTAGAAATCTCTATCTCTAGAAGGTTATCTCAACCTGCGGTGCAGGGCATTCGCGCCCATACCGTCTGTTTGCTGCACATTCTCATAGCATTTATTCAAGAGTTTAAGCTGGCAGTTTCACCCTGTGGGCAGGTATCCTGGGATGCCAAATTTTTTTATCTTTTTAAGTTGTAAATTTATGCACACATTTCTGCATGTGTATTGTGCTCTACCTACATTATATTAATACACATCATATAGGACTTATTTTATTATGAATCAATTATATATATTTAAAGAAACATCAACAACCTAAATGTCTATCAGTGGACAACTGACTATATAAACTATGGGATATCAATGCAACCATGAAAAAAATGAAGTAGTTCTCTCTGAATAAACTTGGAAAGGTATCCACCATATATAAACTTAAACTAAGAAGGTATAGACAAAAATAAGTTTATTATAATTTCACTGAAAACAACTTACGTTATGGTCTTAAATGGTTACTAGTGCTATCACACAAGGATGGGATTTTTAGGGATTTTGATACTGCCTAGTACATTTCTATAGTGTTGGAATTTATTTACAAAGATCTCTTATGTTTTTACTAAGAATAAAAAAAAAGGACATTTAGAAAATTAAGATGAACAAAAAAATGCCCTAAGTTAGAAATGGTTATTATTTTATTATCCATGAAGATGAAGGGTTTTTGAAGGATGAAAGAAATGATAGTGGAATAAACACAGGGACTTGCCTTCAGGATTGCTAATTGAACCCAGTGATGGAGGTTGCTTTGGTTTGTTGCTGGCAATCTTAACAATTGATTCAAATTAGCACTTGTTTGCTAGGCTGTTCCACATTCAAAACTAGTTGTGGTATGGCTACTGCAAACAGGATTCTTGGCCACACAAACAATATGTCTACAAAATGGCAAAACAACTGGATTTGTTTGATTAAATGAACAAAACCATATACTCAGAGAAAGGAAAAATCAAAACAGCTACACCCAAAGTAACCCGCTCAGATGGGTGGTTCATGAAATGGCACACATTCATTGAATCAACATCTTAGCAGTCCCAAGTGAACTCTGTGAGAGATTCAGTTTAAAATGGAATATTCGTGAATAAAACCACGAAAAAGACTTTTTTGGCCCATTATCAGTAACTGTTTTATGAGTGCTCACTGTGGTTCTGCCAATCCTCCTAAACTGTGCATGTGTGGTGGTACCTTTATAATTGCAAATGTCTTTATGTTGAGTGTTCTTAATTTTACCTATGACACTGAATGGAAATTCACTTAGGAAAAAATCAATGGATTCAGGCAACATTGATAAAACTGCAGCTTTTCATATATGCACATACAGTAATGGTCTAATAGGTAGATGTGATAATCAACTTATAAGGTGGAATAAGTTGTGTTCCATAGATCTCAACTCTGGCTTCACATTATATTCAGCTGAAACAGCATTTCTAGAGATGGCATCTGGCCATCGGTATTTTTTAAAGCCCCTCCTTCCACCTTGGTGATTCAAAGACACAGTCAGAGTTGGGGCCATTGCTCAGACCAATGAAATCAGAATCTTGATAGAATGGGACCCAGGTGCAGTGTATTCCAAAGAAAAACACAATTATATTCTGGTGAGGTGGAGGGGAGAGGAAGGAAAAGGGAAAAGGGAGGAGGGAGGATGATTGGTGGGATCTCACCTAACATGCTGAGGGTGTTCAGCATGCCCCCCAAGTGAAGGGTTCAACTACAACTTGAACTTTACCTTGAACAAAAACAATGTAACCTAAACATTTGTACCTTCATATTAATCTGAAACAAAACAAAAAAAGCAGTGTATCAATCAAAGAGTGTTTGCTGAGCATCTATTATAGGCTAAATTCTCTTCCAGGCACTGAGGAGATAGAGAATAAGTGTAACATAGGGTCTGCTATAGGATAGAGCTTATAGTCTACCTGAGAAGCCATAGCACGTGGCCAAGTTTGGAGGATTTTGCCACAAGATTTCTGAATTAGTAGGAGATTGGGCCTGACTACACTGTCCAAGATTTTCTTGGTGACTAAACATTATGCTTGGGGAAGAAAGAGTAAAATGCTTTTGGAAGAGTCAGAATAATATCCTCCCAAAGATGTCCACATCTAAATCTCCAAGACATGTGAACATGTTATGCTACCTGGCAAGGGGAGATTAAAGCTACAGGTTGTTAACTGGGTAACATTAAAATAAAGAGATTGCCCTGAATTATGTACACACACCTAATAGAATTATAGGTGTATCCTAAATGTGGAACAAACGCAGAAGAGTTGGTGTCAGAGTGATGTGATGTGAGAAAGACTCACCCGGCTACTGGATGGCCAGTTGAAGAAAGGACCATGAGCCAAGACATGTGGGCAGTCTCTAGGAACTAGAACAGACAAGAGAAAAGATTCTCCTCTACAGTCTCTAGATGCCATAATTTTATCCCAGTGAAATGCATTTCAGACTTGACTTCCAGAACTAAAAGATACTAAGTTTGTGTTGTTTTAGGTCACTAAATCTGCATTTTATTATATAATAAATAAAATTATATATATATAATCTTCATTTATTATAGCAGCGATAGGAAACCAATATGTTTTTTTTTTAAATTAAATCATAGCTGTGTACATTAATGTATTTATGGTGTACAATGTGCTGGTTTTATATACAACTTGAAATACTTAAAACAAACTGGTTAGCATAGCCTTCACCACTCTTTCTTAATGTGTTATGACATTTATACCCTACACTTAATAGATTTGACATGTACCCTTGGAAATGCACCATAGGTATGGTGCAATACAATTTTTGAAGAGGGAAAAAGAAAGTTGAAAAGGGAATTTGGCCCTTATAGTTTTTCCTCAAGTTGTCATCTATGTAGTGCATTTTTTTTATCTTTTCCTAGAGACCTACTGAATGAGAAATTGCCTTTTAACAAGATCCCTGGACTAGTCATGTGATTTATTCTTTTCTCTTTTCTGTCCTTTCCTCTTTTCTTTTCCTTTCAGACACAGTCTTGCTCTGTTGCCCAGGATAGAGTACCTGGTGTCATAGCTCACAGCAACTTTCAACTCCTGGGCTCAAGCGATCTTCCTGTGTCTCAGCCTTCCAAGTAGCTGGGACTACAGGTGCCAGCCTCCATGCTGGGCTGGAATTCCTGAGCTCAAGGGATCCACTGCCTCAGGCTCCCACAGTGCTAGGATTATAGCATGAGCCACCATGCCTGGTCTAATCATGTGATTTTTTTTTTTTTTTTTGCAGTTTTTGGCCGGGACTGGGTTTGAACCTGCCACCTCCGGTATATGGGGCCCGTGCCCTACTCCTTTCAGCCACAGCCGCCCTAATCATGTGATTTCTAATAAGCTCCGAGGTGCTGCTGGTCCCCAATGGTTCTCAGATAAGTGTTCAAATTCATCAGAATCACAGGGAAGCTTGTTAAAACACAGATTGTCAAGCCCCGCCCCCAGCATTTTGGCTTCAGTTTTTGTGGGTGGGGCCTGATAATGTTTGTTTCTAACAACTTCTCAGCTGATGTTGATGCTGCTGGTCGAGGGAGCACACTTTGAGAAATGACTGCTTTAGACAACACTAATGAACATGTAAGAGGAAAGAAGTGACACACATCACTAAACCAAAATTTGCAACCGGACGTCATAACTGATGTCCCATTAGCAGGCGGATGTCTGTAGCTCATGCACTTGCTTTGTGGAAAAGGCGTCACAGAGCCTCAGGGTTTTTTAGGCAACACTTGCTTGCAAAAGCAGCCAGACCTTTCCAACACCAAAGTATCAAATGCATAGATGTATCTCACTAAAAGCTTCAAACACAGTTTTTAATGTGTATCCTTATTTTCTCCTCACAGAATTCCATATGACACAATAGGCACTATAAGTATTGACATGTTACACATCTTTTTTTTTTTTTGAGACATAGTCTCAAGCTGTCACCCTGGGTAGAGTGCCCAGCTCTACATCACAGCTCACAGAAACCTCCAACTCCCGGGCTCAAGCAATTCTCCGGCCTCCGCCTCCCAAGTAGGTGGGATTACAGGCACCTGTCACAATGCCTGGCTGTTTTTTGGTTGCAGTCATCATTGTTGTTTGGCGGGCCCAGGCTGGATTCAAACCCACCAGCTCAGGTGTATGTGGCTGGCGCCTTGGCCCGTTGAGCCACAGGTGCCAAACCAACATGTTACACATCTTATTAGAGAAATTAAGGCACTGGCTATTTGGTTGAGTAAAGTCAATTTCAACTCTACTGACATTTGAGCAATTATTTTGGGGGGGCCTGTTCTGTACATTGTAGAGTGTCTAACAACATCTCTGGCCTCTACCCACTAGACACCAGGTGCACCCCAACCTCCCTAATTGTGACAACCCAAAATGCCTCCAAACATTAAAAAATAATACATCCCCTAAAGGGCACAATTATCCTTGGTTGAGACTCCCTGGTTTATCTGATTCTCATGCATGTTTTTAAGATGACTGTACTTTGTAATAGATTTGCAGAGAGATCATTAAGCCCCATAGCACACCTTGGACAGAACATAAGATTCCTGACTTGCCATTGGTTACGTAATGAAGCCAAACTGATCCGTATCAAGCTGGGCTTTCTGAAAGGTACTGAGTGGTGAACAGATCTTTCCAGATGAATTACCACACAGATTTTTTTTTCCCCAGAAATTTTGCCCTGCCCCAATTTTATAGCTGATCTTGGAGACCCAAGTTCCGCATTCTAAGTGCTGGAGTGGGAGCATAGGCAAAGGGGAGAATCCTGTAAATATGCACATTGCAAAAACTTGAAAACAGTTTGGGAACATGTCTTTTTAAATGCATGTAAGTCAGCTTAGTTTAAGAAACTCAGTAATATCTCTGATATAAACAAGAGCTAAAAGCAACCTTCTGGAATTGCCTCAGTCCACAACAAATAAGAAGAAAATGTACATTTCGTATTTACAGAGAAACCAGTGTGTAATGGCAACCTACTTGTAAACACAATCTGGGTTTACTAACTTTGATATTGATACCTTCCTCAGGGCTTCATAATCAGAATGACAATGTTTGGGACTAGGGCAGTTTGAGAGAGCACTTCCTTTAAGGTGATAGCAAGAAACGTGCCAGTCATTACCCTGAGGATTTTATGATTCTTACTCTGAGCAGTGCAGATACTAAGAAGTAGAAAGGAACATAGACATGATTTTCTCTAGCCCCTTTATTTAAAAATGGGTTTGCCAGGGAGAATGAGAACCTCTACTCATACATTTCGGAACAGAAAGATGTCATGCTTATAACTTTCTGAAACTTACATATCTCTAAAGCTCGTGTGCTTCCTCTCTTTCCCCATTTCTGAGACTAAGTTAGATGAGTAAGATAGGATCAGACTGTGATTGCCCACTTGTTTTTGTTAGCCATGGTATAAATCAAATTTCATGCTTCCCTTCACTGCTCAAGGGGTGTTTATAGTCTGCAGAATAATGATAAAGCTGACTTACGTGAAGCTTTTTGAGAATCATTAGTTCTTAGAGTTGGAGCATAGACTAGCCCAGATCTAAATTAAGACCCTTTTTGAATTATTGACAGCATTGTTCCAGTCCCTCATAATGAAGACCTTAAAGACCACGGGCATATACCATTTAATTTAGTTTTTCTGAATAACAATGCTATCTTTTAAAAATAACCTAAAAATGGGTGATTTTTCCCACCACATATTTTTTGCACAATAATTTCATCTAAACAACTATTGTGCTTCTTTTCCCTAGCGATCTCTTAACTATTTTCCAAATGGTATCCCAGAGCTTTGGAACATGGGGTCCAAAGTTTGGACTTCCAGGAATCCTAAAATAATAGTCTTTCCATAACAGCATGATGGATCTACGCACCCATTGCACATTGTACACCCCTACACCAAACTTAGTTTGTAGGCAACTGTAGAGTCTCACCTGGGGGTGATTTTGCCATTCCCCTACTTTTTTCCTCAGGGAACACATGCCTCTTCTGGGGGCACAACTTAAGGTTGGATATTACTACCCATCCAGGGTAGAGGCCAGGGAAGCTGCTAAACAGCACACAACAAAGAATTATCTGGCCCCAAATGCCAAAGAGCTAAGGATGAGAAATGCTTTTGTAGAGGTTCTCAGAGATCCATTTTCCAACCACATGTTGTATGACTCTACTTATGTGAAATGTCCAGAAGAGACAAACCCATAGACACAGAAAGTAGACTGGTGGTTGTCTAGAGATAAGGGAGGGGAAATGGAGTAGTGAGTACAGGATTTCTTTTCAGATATGAAAATGTTCTACAACTAGATTATGGTGATGGTTTCAAACTTTGTAAAGATGCTAAAAAAATACTAAAAACTACTCAATTTCATAGTCTAAACAGGTGGACTTTATGGTATGTGACTTATAGGTCAATAAAGTTATTAAAATCCTTTTTATGGACCTTTCATTAAGTTGTTATTATTTCTTGCTAAACAAGAACTTACATTGTACAACATTTTTGAATAGCTCTGTGTTTCCCTGGAGAGTATTCTCTGGCAACAGTTTTTGAATGCATCTCTGTATTTTATAGGAAAGACATTAACTATGTTTATTTTTTAAAAAAACAAACATCTATTTCCACTTGTCTTGTGGCCCTTAGATACATCCCAGAGGTCTTCTCACTGTTCTGGTTCTCACTAGGATGTGAAGACAGCCAGGCTTTCTGACCACTTTGTGCTTCAACTCTCCCCATTCTTGAAACAAATCTTAGCTCCTGATGAACTTGCTTGTAGAAATTCAAGCAAGCAAGGATGGTGAGACCATATGCATAGTGATTTGTCACTGCTGATTGTGTACAACTGGAATTCCTCGCCCCCATTTTTAGGGTGTCTGTTTTTGTACCAGCCATCTATACTGCCATTTTCTACCTATAACTTCTGTCCAGCTGCTCTCCTTCCACACACCAAGCTTATTCTGTCCTTTCCCATTTCTGTTCCTTCCAATGACTCAGCCCTGTGATGAACTGGCCTCTACATCGATCCAAATCTATCACATCCTTAAAGTTCGAACATCATTTCACCTTTTCCCAAAGCCTCTGGCTCATGATGAACAATAGCAACTATTTCAGGGGGTAATCCTACATTTTAATTGCTCAGAGCATGGAAGCATTACCAGATGTCATTTCTCAGACTTCATCTCCTACACCAAGTCAACACATTAGTTTCCTGCAGCTTGCCAACACAGCAGGCCACTTCCATGTTTGTGCCTTTATACTGGTCCTAGAGATGCTCAGGCGAACACCTCACCTTCTTCAAGGGTTTGTTGAAAACGGATTACTCTATCAAAATGTGTAACTCAGCACTTCCAATCCATTGTAGGCACCTTATTTTTTCTTTTCTGTAGTCCTTTTCTCCTTCTAACTTACTTATTTAATATACGTATGTATCCATTGTTCATAGTTGAGATTATGGGCAGGAGTCTTTGTGTGCTTTAATCACTGACATAGTCTGTGAACCTAGAACATACCTGGCATATGAAAGGTGACCAATAAATATTTAAACATGTAAATGCTTAGAACTCTGGCTGGCTGGCACATGACAAATGTTAGCTTCATCATCATTGTCATCATGATCATCCTCATCATCAACTTTATGGTACTCTTGGACTAGTACTATTATTCTGCAACATCACACCATGCCTTTTATGTGTCTATATTTTACATAATATATAAAAGTTGTATGCTTCTTGAGGGCCAAGACATGCCATATATATATATATATATATATATATATATATATATATTATATATTTTTTTTTTTTGTAGAGGCAGACTCTCACTTTATTCCTCTTGGTAGAGTGCCGTGGCATCACACAGCTCACAGCAACCTCCAACTCCTGGGCTTAGGCGATTCTCTTGCCTCAGGCTCCCATGTAGCTGGGACCACAGGCGCCCACCACAATGCCTGGCTATTTTACTGTTTTTGTAGTTCGGCCAAGGCCAGGTTTGACCCTGCCACGTTCGGTATATGGAGCCGGTGCCCTACTTGATGAGCCACAGGTGCTGCCCAGTATATATTTTTGATGTATCTTTTTTAAAAAAAAAATCAAGAAATGATTAATATACTATAAGATTCAATAATTCATTTTTGGTTACATAATTCACTTTTGTACATTTTAAGTCAAACTTACAAGTATTCCCATCACCCAGAGTTTAGGCATCATACCAGTTAGGTCTAAATTAACTCAATCCCTTCTCCCTTTCCCACCTATTTGATTCTTGTTGAGTTTTACTTCCATATGTATATTTAGGTGTTGATCAACTAGTTCTAATTTAGTATTGAGTACCTATGGTGCTTTTCTATTGCCGTGATACTTCACTTGGAAGAATGGTCTCCAGTTCCATCCAGGTTGTCATAAAAGATACTAGATCTGGCCGGACGTGTTTGCTCACGCCTGTCATCCTAGCAGTCTGGGAGGCTGAGGTGGGTGGATTGCTTGAGCTTATGAGTTTGAGACCAGCCTGAGCAAGAGCAAGATCCCCATCTCAAAAAATAGCTAGGCATTGTGGGCAGCACCTGTAGTCCCAGATACTTGGGAGGCTGAGGCAAGAGAATCACTTGTGCCCAAGAATTTGAGGTTGCTGTGAGCTATAATACCATGGCACTTTACCCAGGGTGACAAAGTATGCCTCTGTATAAAAGAAAAAAAAGTTACTATATTTCCACTTTTTATGGCTGAGTAGTACTCCATGGCATATATATACCATATTTTATTAATCCACTGATAAGTGTGACTCAGGTCTCATTTATTTTTGTTGTTGCTGTGATTGCTTTTGGGGTCTTCTTCATAAATTCCTTCCCTAGGCCATTAGCTACAATTTTTTCGCACATTTTCTTCTAGAATTGTTATAGTTTCATGCCTTAGGTTTAAGTCTTTTATCTATCATGAATTAATTTTTGTGAGTGTTGGGAGGTGTGGATACTTACATGTGGCTATCCAGTTTTTGCAGCACCATCATTGAATAGGGATTCTTTTCTCTAGTGTATGTTTTTGTCAGTTTGTCAAAAATCAGATGAGAATGTGAGGCGAGCTTCATCTCTGGGTTCTCTGTTCTTATCCATAGGTCTATGTCTCTATTTTTGTGCCTGTATCATGCTTTTTTGGTTACTATAGCCTTGTATGTAGTATAGCTTGAAGTCTAGTAAAATGATGTCTCCCACTTTGTTCTTATTATGCAAGGTTGCATTGAATTTTTTTTCTGGTTCCATAGAAAGTATAGAAATACTTCTAGATCTGCAATAAATGGCACTAGTGTTTTAATAGGGGGGTGCATTGAATCTGTATATCACTGTAGGAAGTATAGCCCTTTTAACAATGTTGATTCTGCCTATCCACGAGTATGATATGTTTCTCTCTCTGTTTATTTGCCCTGTACTTTCTTTCCTCAGTGTTCCATAGTTCCTGCTATTGAGGTCTTTCACATGCTTAGTTAAATATATGTCTAGGTATTTTATGTTTTTTTGTTTCTACTGTGAAAGGTATTAGGTCTTTGATTTGATTCTCAGTTTGACTGTTGTTGGCATATATGAAAGCTACTGATTTGTATACAATTTGTATTTGATTTTTGTAACCTGAGAATTTGCTGAATTTATTTACCCATTCCAGGAGTCTCTTGGTTGAATCTTTGGTGCTTTCTAGATATAAGATCATGTTGTCAGCAAAGAGCAGTAGTTTGAAAGATTCGCCACTTTAACATGTACAATTGAGTGGCTTTTAGTTTATTCACAAGATTGTGTAACCATCACCACTATCTAATTTCAGAACATTTCCAACACCCCCAAAAGAAAAAAAAGAACTCTGCCATTAGCAGTCACTCCTCAATACTCTCTGCCCCCAGCCCCTGGCAATCATGGATCTACATTCCCTCTCTAGATTTGCCTATTCTGGGCATTTCTTACAAATTGAATCCTACAATATATGGTCTTTCATGACTGGCTTCTTTCACTTAATGAAAAATTTTCAAGGTTCATTCATGTTGTTGCAAGGATCAGTTCTTTTTTTCTTTTTATGGTTGAACAATATTAGAAACTGCTAACATATGTATGTGTCCATTAAACCACAATAGGCAAATGCAACTTTGGAATATTTTGCCCAATAAACAGAAATTAAAGTGCTTGTTTTTACAGTATTGTGTTACTTCTGTTAACACAGATGTACTATTTTCACTCCTGACAGTTACTGTTTAATTATAACCCAAACAAAACACTATCCATATGCATATAATTTTTCATACTGAAAGTTGCTCCACCAGATATTTAGCAAATGTGTATAGACTTTTCAAATTACAAGCTGCATGAATGCTTATATCATTAAAATATTTTCTACTTGTGATCTAAAAGGGCTCTCCCAGACAAAAACAAAAAATCATGTTTTGCTTTTGTCTTGGATTTATGTCCAATGTTCCCCCCCCAAGCATAAACATTAAATACACCTAGGGCCTATGGAAGATCTAACTTTAGCACTTATTCATCACTCATGATTCTTAATGAATATGAATGAGAAATATTATACCCCAAACCTTTTCTATTTCTCCTGCTTGTGTTGAGTTCAGAGATTATTTAAAAGAAATAAAATCTTGGCTACTCAGAGACGTTCAGGAAGCAGTCTCTTAGAAAGCTACTGTTAGTGTTTTGGTGACTATCTGCCTGAAGGGCCAGGAGGAGGGAGGGGGGAGGGAAGAGAAAAGGATTTTAGAAAACAGGAGACTTTAAAAATCTATTATTATTATTTTTTTTACTCAACAATGTATCACAAACATCTTTCTATGTTGGCAAGTACAGAGTGACATCTTCATCTTGAATGTCATCTATTTATGCCATAATTGACTTGAATCAGCCCTGTATTGGTAGATGATTTAAATATTAGTTCATAAACATTTCTATTTTCTATGTCCTTGGAAACAGCATGCACTGGTTGGAATTTCACTGTTCCCTGATGACTCAGTGTGAGCACATCAGTTAATGCATAGTCCCTGCAGAAGCAGAAAGTCTAGGACTCCAGGCTGAAAGTCTGAAGTGGTTCTATACACAATTAATGTGTCTCTTTCTGATTCTGCCAAAGAACCACTAACACACTCTAGATGGCCTGCTTGATGCCTTTATGTGTCACTACTCACCCTCTCCTTTCTCATCGCCCCTTTCTCGTTCACAAACACAGACATGGGTACAGCATGTATTAGGCTCCTGAACTTAAGAAGGATAATTAGTTTCAATGCCCACACCCACGCAGAGCATTATCTGCCCCCACTCAGAATGGAGACTACTTCTAGAGCCTGTGAACATCTTGAGAACTGTACCGCTTTCCTATTACTTCTTGTACTCCAAAGCTAATGATCATGTTAGGCAGGCACTTATGCCTATGCTTAATGATGGCTGCTGAAGTGAGATAATTCTGGCTTTTAAAGAATATATTCGGGGGCTGGTGACTATATGACCACCCCCCTTTACTGCACAGTTGTTTTCTTTCCTATTGTTTCATTAATAAGTTTCTTGTCTTCTTTAAGGACACTCGTAGCTTGCTGAGCCTGTTACCACCTGAAATTACCATCGCAATGCATTTCTTTCTTCTTCCATGTGCCTTTCTTCTTCCTGGTCCCTTGTTTCTGTTACTACTTTTTTGTGTCCCAAGTCTATCCATTTATTAAATGTTGTTAGCCAGTAGAAGATCCCTCTTTTTTCACAGCTTCAAACCATCACCTAGAAGATGTAGTTTATTTCAGTGTGTTCTGAAAGAGGTGCTGATTGTTTGTAATCAATAAAATATGTGGATGCAAGTGAAAGAGCTTGTTTGTGTTCTTTTCAAATTACTCCTAGGGTTGAAATGATTCTAGAAGCCTAAAAAACTAACAACAACAACAATAGCTTTCTTATATTAAGCAAATTAACTCAGTGATGAATTTAAAAAAATAGAATTTATCTATCATGGTATATTTGCTTAGAATATATTATAATTTTAACTAAGATACTAGAGCCAAATGCAATAAGGATGCTACTTTTATAGCATTTTCTTTCTTAAGTACTTACCAGACATCAAAAGTCCATAGGAGCGACAGGGTACGGTGGCTCACACCTGTAATCCTAGTACTCTGGGAAGTTGAGGTGGGTAGATTGGCTGAGCTCAGGAGTTTGAGACCAGCCTGAGCAAGACAGAGACCCCCACCTCTATCAAAAATAGAAAAACTAGCCAGGCACTGTAGCAGGCACCTGTAGTCCCAGCTACTCAGGAGGCTAAGGCAAAAGGGTCACTTGAGCCCAAGAGTTTGAGGTTGATATGAGCTATAACAACACAGCACTCTAACCAGGGCATGGAGTGAGACTCTGTCTCCAAAAGAAAAAAAAGTCCATAATAAAAGTTAAGAGAAATACTGAGTTATCCACCTTACCCATTCAAAAGGCCCATCTAAATCACTGCAGGATTTCTTTGACAATCCACATTGACGAAGGACATTTTCTGTATTTTCACAATGTCGTAGGTACTTCTCTACATTTTTTATCAATTAATCCACATGTTTATGTAGTATCCACTTTGTGTAAGAGATTTTTTTTCAAATACCCAAAAGCTCCCAAGGAAGTATATGACACAATACCTCATTCCTAAGAGTTGCAATGTGTCCGAGTTAGAATGTTTATTGAAAGCAATCAGTGGTGGCTTGCCTAATTTCTGAAGAGGGCACAACTCCAACTTCATCCCCAGGAGGGGACTATCCTAGAGGATGATATTTTCTTATAGGTAAGTGTCTATAGAAGAAACATTTATTTTTATTTTGACTTATTTTTTAATAAATGTTTGTTTTAGAACAACTATAGTTACAAAATACAAAGATAGTACAAAAAGTTCCCACATACTCAGCACCCAGTTTCACCTGCTCATTTTTTTTTTTTGAAATACTAAGGGAGTACAAATATTTTAGGTTACATGGATCACTTTTATAATGCTTGAGTAGGTGGCGCCTGTGGCTCAGTGAGTAGGACGCTGGCCCCAAATACCAAGGGTGGTGGGTTCGAACCCGACCCCAGCCAAACTGCAACAAAAAAATAGCCAGGCATTGTGGCAGATGACTGTAATCTCAGCTACTTGGGAAGCTGAGGCAAGAGAATCGCCTAAGCCCAGGAGTTGGAGGTTGCTGTGAGCTGTGACACCATAGCACTCTACCAAGGGTGATAAAGTGAGTATGTGTGTGTGTGTGTGTGTGTGTGTGTGTGTGTATATAACACACATATAATTGCTTGAGTCTCTCAAGCTATAGGAGAGCCTATTACCCAAATAGTGTTCACAGTACCCATTAGGTAGATTTTTCCTCTCCTCTTCTGCCCCTGGTTGATTCCCACTGAGCTTTACTTTCCTCTGTGCACGTATGTGCTCATTGGTTAGTTCCAATTTAATAGCGAGTACATGTGGTGTTTCTTTATCCATTCTTGAGATACTTCACTTAGGAGTAGGTCTCCAGTTCCATTTGGATTTTTGCAAAAGGTATTAATTCATGTTTTGCTGACAAAATGTTTAAAAGCTGGTAACAAGAATAACTCTAAAAATTATTATAAAATGTTAGACAATCTTGGTCATGAGTTTTTGAAACCTCAGAAAATTGAGCTCCTATGGAGCTCATAATACCTGAGTTGTCCAAAGATCACCCTCAGACTTCAAACACTGCTGAAAGCCAGGAAGTAAACCAAGAGAGAGTAACCCCAAATTAAAACAGAATATCCTCCCAACCACCAAAAACCAATGCCACAAAGCCAAAATTCCTTTGCATTTCACACAGGTGAGGCCCCCAGGCCAGCCCCATTTGGAGCATTCCTTTACTTGCAGTTCACACATATGTCTAACAAGTTTGGGCATATGGTTTTCCAGCACACTGTAAATTAGAAGCAGCAAATTAGAAAGGGAGAAGTTGCCGGCATAAGCATCGTGGGAAGAACAAAATGTGATGAGCTGTGACTAAAGAAAAAGAATACCTACTATAAGACATGGGCAAACTTATTCGATTATAATTCATAAAGGCATTTATTCACTCATAATTTTGGAGAAAAACTTTTAGAAACAGTAAGGAATACACATATGTATTTGTCCCTTATCATAACAAGAACAGTCTCAGGTTCATAGTTATTCAATATATAGACAACATTTGGAATTAATGTGTAAGTGAACAGACACATTATGGGGCCATATTGTCACACTTTTCCTAGAGACACTGTCATAGATGAAAATATTTTATACTTAGGATTCACTTTTAATATAGTGATTTTAAAAACAGAGGAGAAAATACTTGACCTTAAAGAGAAAGAGAAACAAGAACATAATTACTCTGGAAATGTTACAGATGCCATATAAACAAAATAAGTAGCCAATCTAATAAATTCTGTTTTCTTTTTTATAAAGTCAACTTATTCACAAATGAAATCATTGCTTATGTTATCTATTGAATCTTAACATCCAGTAACTTTTAAGCTGTATAAGTGGGACCTAAGCATTATAGTGTAAGATATTTCAAACAGAAAGACCCAGATTTTAATATCCTATGATACAGGATATAGGCTGGGGGGAAAGAAATAGAAAGAAGCACATCCTTTCTATGAAATTGGCCACCAAAATCAGTTTATGTGTCCATCACAAATTAGCAGTAACTCACTCTCCAGGGAGCCTCATGAGGAAGTATCCTAGTGATCAATGAGAGGCCAATCACCCTCTCATTCTGAAAAAGTGAGACAAAGTAATGAGATCAATTTTTTAAAACTATAAACCATTAGTAATTCATCAATGTCTTCATTAGTAGTGATTACCCACAATTTGGTAGAAAAAGTATGCCCTGAATCCTGTCAGGCACTCCAACATATGTAATTAAATGAAATGGGGAAAAAAGATTAAAGGAGAATGTAATATGATCTACATTTTCCTTCCTCTTCCTCCACTCCCTAACTACCTTGCGGTATACTCCCTGCCAATTCTCCTAAGACGCATTTTGCAATTTCCCTCAAAGGGAATCCTTTTTGTCTCTGATAGAAAATTCACCAATAAATATTCACAAATAAATACAAACCTTGTGCACATTTGGCTGTAAGAAACATATTCTATGTTTGATTTCATGCATACATTTTGCCTATTATAACTTTTCACTTTCTTCTTCATAATGTTTCTTGCCCTGATTGGAAAGTCTATGTTTTTTTTTTTTATCAAAGTTATTCCTCCCTACTAATTCATCTCCAAAGATCATCTTGGAATCTTATTTATTAACATTATTTAAACATTTAATGTGTGCCAGCTGATAGGCTTGGGGAGGGCAGTAAATAGCTTTCCATTTTCCCAGAGATGTCTCTTATTTAGTTTTCACATTAATCTTCTTAGAAAGGGTCTATTATTATTGCCATTTTACAGATGAAAAAACTGAGATTAAGACAGGCTAAGTAAACAGTCAATGCTCATTCAACCCATGGTGAAGGGTAGAGTCTTAAGTTCTAGCTCTTAAAAATTTATTACATTTTCTTGTATGGATTATTTTCTCCTTAAATTTAATTCATCCAATGTGAATTATCTACATAAAAGTACATCTATATATATAAACTTTATTTATGAATTCAAGAACATCCAGTTATAATATCAATTGTATCTGGGTATATATTCAGTATTTTCTTTATTGATCTAATATTGATGGGCAACTCCTCAGTTCCTGTCATTAGTTACAAATTTGCTTTTTAATCAATCAGATTACAAAATAAGAGGAAAAAAATCCATGTGTAATACCAAAGTAAAAGGGTAAAACACATATGAATTTCATAGCTAGATCAGAGGTCCCCCTAGAAAGTGAATGGCTTTGGTTGCTGTTTAGGCAAAGAGGCTTCTGAGAACATGGAAACAATGTAACTCAAGAGAAAGTTAAGAAGCTCTGAAAAAGAAAGAAAATATATACGTTTACCTCCGTGAAAAAGTGGAATTGAGCCAGAAGGATGTGGGCAAAGAAGGGCCACCATACTGAAAGTTGCTCTGTGGGAGAGGGACACCAGGACAATATCCCCTGTGATGTGTTTGTAAGGAACAAAATACACTTGTAAGTGTGCTGTCTGCTATGTGCTGTCAGATCGTTAGTAAAAGTTTTGCTGCTATGACAACTCTAAGTTCATGGTGGCATGGACGACAATTGGGTTTCGGGATGGGGTGAGAAAGAAGAGATTTTGCCTTCCTTTTTCAGTGGACATCAGAGAGGTGATAAAAGGACAGCCAAAGGGAATAGAGAGAATAACTTTAATGGAAACAGAAAATAGGTCTGTGGCAATCCTGAAATTATAATCCCTCAGAGACATACCATGGAGAGCTTTGGGTTTTTATCAGAATGGAGGTTTGATTCAATTGATCTAAGAGGGCTAAAAAATCCCAGAGGACATCGTGATCACACTAGAGAAACTCAACTAGCTTGTTTTTGTAAAGAACAGTGTTGTTTGCTAGAACCAAGGAATAAACAATGGCATGGCAGCTTCTTAAAAATAAATTTGAATATACAAGCATGTGCAGTCACCTAATTTGCTGACTTCAAAATTGTCTGATGAAACTTTTTGCCCGTTAAACCTGTCATTGTACATAATGAAAGATTCTATATGCACTAATCACAACATACAGACTTTTGTCTGATCACAGCTTCTAAAAATTCATGATACAGGAATTTTTAGTTATACTCAACACATTTTTTTCTTCAGAAATTTGATTGGTTGTTCTAGATGCCATGAATGATATAAATTGAGGTTGCAGTTGGAAGAAATCTAAAGGATCAAGCATCCCTGGTTTCAGACAGAAACTTACTCTGAATACATTCAAAGGTATGCAGATTTTATTCATAATTTGCTATCTTTTTATTGTGCTTATTTCTTTCTCTGCAATTCATGTTTTATGCCATCAATAGTTATTTCTTCAGTTGGCTCATAATTAGACTCTTTACTTGGCAAATGTTTTTCCTCATTAACCCAACCTTTTAAATGATCGGATTTCAGACATAGGAAACTTCAGTGTACTTTTCATAGCCAGCATTATTACATGTGTTCGTCACTTCCTATACACAATTTAAGGTCTTTCACCTGACAGTTTTCCAAGTCAGTTAATAACTTGTGTTACAGGATGGCCTATTTTGCTTCATGTACCAAGGGTCTTATTTGTAGAATAATTACAATGCATCAAACAAAAGGAAGATGACATTGGCTGAAGATGGAAATGTTTAGACAGAAATCATTCAAACTTCATTGAAGAATCTCAGGGTAATAGTACTGTCTTCTCCTGTTGGTTCAACCAGATATTTGCTCTACATCTGCACCTCAGAGATGTTACTAGAGGGTCTCGCCTGAAGTTCTATAGATCAGAATATCTGGAACTAAACCCCATTCCCTCCTTAAATTATTTTGGCAAGTTAGTTAATATTGTTTCTCAAAAGATTGATGTTTCTTGTCAGCAGTAGGTATTTCTTCACTTCCTTGTTCTAAAAGTATAAAATACTGGGCATTTTGGTGATACCCCCAACTTTTAGAGCCAACTCTATTCTTTTGATTATTAATTATACATATCATTTAGCTTCTCTGATTACAGGCCAAATAAGTACAGGAAAATGGCATGTGAAATCATGTAGTGACGGATCACTCATGTTCCTGTAACTTGTTCAGTGCTCAGCCTAAATTAAATGCATCTTTATCACTATTGTGACCCCAGAAACAATGAAATAAGCTGAGAACTAAAAAATCAAAAATCAATGACGTCACCTCACAAAGAATGGCCCTGTCCTTTTTACTAGCAACAACCTAATGTGGATTATGTGTGTTTTATGAATAACCAATTATGCCCATGTTTGAGAAGAGATAAGAAATGTGGTTATTGCCTTACATTTCAGAATCACCAAAACATGGGGACCTGGATTTTGTTTGCCTGCCTCCTGGGAGCAGCTTTCGCCATGCCCGTGAGTAAAATACCTCTTGCAAAAGTCAGTATCAAATTTCATAAGCTTAGAAATAAAAATCTGTTCCACCAGTTGGTAAACTTCAGGATTTAAAACAGTATAGTATCAGATGTCCTCAAACATCTCTGTGTTGAAGAGACCCTTGAGGAGATTGTTTAAAAGGAAGATTCTCAAAAGCCTCCACCAAAGATTCTGATTTGGTGAAGCTGAAGCAAGGCCCAGGCCTCTGCATTTTCACAAGCACCCCAGGAGATTCTTACTGAAACCATTAGCTTGTAAATATCACTGCCCATCTCTAGAGGGAGGAAGTTTTCAGAAGGGCCCTTTCAAAGGCCTCCAGAGAAAAGTATGTCATCAGCCTTAGGCAAATACCGATATTACAAAACTGTGACTTTTCTCTAAAACCCAGTTTCTCACAATTTTCCAAATCTCTTCCAGCCCTCCACATACCACTGCTGCTACCCTTTAAGGTGTAAGATTTCTGAACCATCTCCTTATTTTTAGAGGCCCTACCCCTTTGGGTATATCTACTAAGTATTTGGCTTCCTTGTGGTTGCTAGGATCCTACCACACCCAACACTTACTGATATATTTAAAATTCAAATGTCAGGGATGGGGATGTCAGGTCCATTCTCTCCAGACATAGGGCCATAAGGGCAGAGAGCCTAGATCACATGCAGGCCAACCAGCCTCCATCTGCTTGTTGGTGTCATAAAAAACAGTTGATACAACCAGAAGCCAGTAAGTTTGCACACCTGACTCCTCTCTTCCTCTCTCACCCACAAGACCAAGACACTGTGCTCTGCCTCCCTGAAATCCTGTACTCTGTGCATTGCAGCCATTCCTAGTCCACTGAGGGGCCTTTGCATTTTTCCCACTCCTGAGCACAGCAATCACCATCCCTCCACCCTATGGTATCTATCAAGATGGTAGGAAAGGCAGTTACCAGACTAAAATAATTTATATTCAGATGGGAGTGAGTGGCCCCTCTTAAGGAATACAAGATTATAATAGAGCTGATCCCTAATGAGGCCAACATCTGAGGACGATTTTGCGCATGCCTCTCTTTCTTCTCCCCCTCCTGGACCCCAGGGCCAACCAGAATTCCACTATGCAGGCACCATTCCCTTGGTCCTCACTTTTGAAAGGACAGACAGTTCTGGTTTAGATCATCATTCAGGTTGCTTTTTATTTTGAACTTTTAAATTTTTCTGCTGTAAAATCATTGACAGAAGATTAAAAAGGATTGGCCTAAACTCCATAAATCAACACGTCATGTTCTACAGGATTTATGATGTTTCCACTTTGCTGCACCCATCTTCTTAAAGTCATCAGTAATTCCCACCTTGGGGTTTCCTTTGTTGTTGTTGAGCATTGTTTACTTTGCCTGCCAATTATGAGGAATCCCTTTGATACCATACTTAAGCAAGGGAATGTTTGTGAGATAATTCTCTTTTTGTCGGTTTTCTTAAGTGTGTAAGAGAAACATTGCTTCTCTCCCCAGCATGAGTGAGTTTGAGTTTTATTAAGTAAACTGGTGGGTGGGACAGGGTAAGATTCGCTGACAACACTGGGGGAGGAGTTGTCTGAAAATCACTGGAGGATGAATGTACGCTGGTTTCTGCTTCTGGTTTTCCCACCATAAGACTATAAGACTATCAGTTAGCTGTTCTGGATCTCTTTCAAATAAGAGAGCTCCTCTCCGGCCCAGCATACATGTTCAAACTAAAAGGTAGACCTCAGATATATTCTGCACTATATAGATTTTTTAAAGTCATTTCAGTCTCCCTTAATGTGAACAATTGCATATTGACTTGATTTCTTCCTCTCTCTCTCCTTCTCCTTCACTCTCATCCCGTCCCTCTGTTTCTATTCTCCTTCCCCAATTCTATAAAAGCTACCGCCTCATCCTGGGCACCCTGGTTATATCAACTTCAGCTATGAGGTAATTTTTCTTTTTACTAATTTTGACCATTGTTTGAGTTAGCAATGCCCTGGGGCTCTGTAAAGAATAATAGTGTGTTGATTCTTCATTCAATATATTTCTCAAATAATCCTAATTTTACAGTTCCTACCATCAGCTTCCTAGTTTAAACTCTGATGGATGGCCTCCAGCGTGCATTGTTTCAGCATCCTTCTACCTGGCCACTCTCTGCCTCTCCTCCTAAACATGACTATAATGTTATCTGTATGAACAACCACTCAGGGAGGCTCCATGGTAGGGCAGAAAGAGAATTCTGGCTGATCAATCTTCCTCTGTTCCAGCCAGTAGAATGTGGGGATTAGGTAAGATGTTATTTAAGGTTTTTTCAAAACTCCTGATTCTAAGACATTCATACTTGATATTGTCCCTCACATAGCTTCACTGAAAGATGAAAAACTCCTGATTCTAAGACATTCACACTTGATATTGTCCCTTACATGGCTTCACTGAAAGATGAGTGGCTCAGTGCCACATGAGGGGCTCTGCAGAGGAATGGAAAACATCAGAGTTCCCAATATCAGGTTTGAGGTTCTCCTCAATCCCTTAGTAACTACAGGACCTTGGGAAAATCACTTTCTCTCTCCAGAACTTTGGCTCCCTCATTTGGAGAACAAAAATATGCATGATAAGCATAGCATATTTCAAAATATTGCTTGGAAAGTTAATGCAGTTATTGAATATGAAAAGTGTTTTGTCAAGTATAACTTGAGCAAGGTTAATAATTGTATGTTGTATGCAGTAAATGCTGTATATACTATATGAGGGAGCCCCAAACCTAAGGTTAACCAAGTATATGCTGTTCAGAAAGGACTGAAATTCTTATTTCTCTCACGGGTTCAGATAATAATCTGTGAGTCTGTTTACTTATACAAGCTGAAGGAAAATGTTAGTAAGAATTTGAGGCAAGATTCTCTGTTAAACCTTAAAAGGTTGAGATATTTGACCAGTAAATCCGTGTTTGTAGGATGAGGGACAGTGTTTCCATGTCCTTTTTCCTCATTGTGACATCAAATAAAAAAAAAGAACAAAATTCATATTATGTTGCATTAATATGCCATAATTTTTGTTTGTCTTGCTCTTGTGATGAAGAGAAGGAGCTATAGAATTAGACAGAATTACACATTTTACAAACTCAGTTAATGAACCTCTTTAAGTCTCCATGATCTTATCCACAAAATCGAGGGTGATGATACCTGCCTCTAAGCATGGGAGAAAACATGAAAAATGTGTGTAATGGATGCAACACAGTGCCTGACACATAGGAAGCACCCAACAAATGTTTACCTTCTTCTTTCTTTTGTAGCACTCATATTCTCAGGCTATCAATATTGACAGGACAGCATTAGTGAGTCAATATTTCATACTGCATTAGTGAGTTTCTATATTGGAATGAAGTAAATTAAATCAAATGCATTCTCATATGTCTTTCTCTTAAGGTGCTTACCCCTGTGAAGTGGTACCAGAGCATGTTAAGGCCACCGGTAGGTAGATATTTTGTTCTTTATTCCCTTAAAATATTAGGCATGCATTTAAATTCCCATATTAAGTGAAATGTGTCTACTCCACATACAGACACTAGTGGGATATTTAGTTGTAAAGGTCATATGTGTGTACACAGTTAGAAATTCTTGCAGAAGAAGAAATGAATAAAAATATTCCTATGGCCATAATGGCAAAGCAAACACTGCTGCTTGTCCAGTTGGAAGTGACCTGAGCCTCTCTGTTTCTCACCAGTACCCTTCCTATGGTTACGAGCCCATGGGTGGATGGCTGCACCACCAAATCATCCCCGTGCTGTCCCAACAGCACCCCCAGACTCACACCCTGCAGCCTCATCACCACATCCCAGTGGTGCCAGCTCAGCAACCCGTGGTCCCCCAGCAACCAATGATGCCCGTTCCTGGCCAACACTCCATGACTCCAACCCAACACCACCAGCCAAACCTCCCTCCGCCCGCCCAGCAGCCCTTCCAGCCCCAGCCCGTTCAGCCGCAGCCTCACCAGCCCATGCAGCCCATCCAGCCCATGCAACCCATCCAGCCCCAGCCACCTGTGCACCCCATGCAGCCCCTGCCGCCACAGCCACCTCTGCCTCCGCTGTTCCCCATGCAGCCCCTGCCGCCCATGCTTCCTGATCTGCCTCTGGAAGCTTGGCCAGCAACAGACAAGACCAAGCGGGAGGAAGTGGTGAGTATGCCTTGAAGCCAATACAACACAATTGCTGAACAAATGGGGCAGCAAAAGTAGCCCCAGAGCTCTGAGGTCTCAGACAACCCAGTGTCTATGATTCTATTAGTCCCAGCATGTGTTGTCACCTTACATTACAAGTAAATTTATTTACATGGGTTGGTTATTAAGACCAAGTTTTCATGGTGGTTTAAAATCTACCACTATTGATTTTCTACCAGAATATATAAATAAAACCCGTTAATTTAAAGGGGAATAGTATAAGGAGATATCAGTTCTCCCATTATTTAAAAGGTTTGACCAACAAGCATAAGCTAGAATTGCACTGAAGACCAAAAAGGAAGGAGGAATTTTTGAGAGTGAAGGGGTGCAAATATTTGAACAAGCTATAAAAGGTAGAAGGGAAATCTCATTTAAAGACCTAAAGCAACTAAATCAGATTACCTGTCTCCAGTGCTTTCCAATCTAACTTGAAGGAGGCTAAACTAAACAGGCTGTTAGATTCCCTTTCAGTTCTGGAATTCTATAGATTAAGTTTTTAGCAAGAAGTTGCCACAATGTAGCATTAAATCTTTTTCCATGGCCAGAAGCTCTTATAAATGAATGGAAGTAGTCAACAAAATGGCCCTTAACCACATCCATAAACCCTCAGTTTTCTGTATGTGAGATTATGTGATTCTAATTTGTAAATGCTATTGACAATTTGCTACTGAAAACAGAAAGAGGTGAGGTGGAAATGACCTGGATGGGGAGCCAGGACACCTGGGTTCCAGATTTGGTTTTGACCCCAGAGAGGAGGGAGTATTGGATAGGTCACATCAAATTCATGGATGTTCTCTTTTCTTTAAAATGGGGGAAAGCAACTAACTCAGATAATTTTTAATCTTCTGCCCATGTATATATGTCATAGTTTCTGAATTTGAAAAATCATAATGTGTCGTATATAGCTTTAAAATTGTGAGCACATTTATGGAGAATATTGAACAGAAGTCTTGAAAATTGACTGAAGCCCACATAATCTGGTACCCATCACTGATTATTATAAGGTCCATGTTCTCTCTTTGCATAGAAAATGCATCTATTTATCTCTTCATTAATAATCAATACATGGGGGCGGCACTTGTGGCTCAAGGAGTAGGGCAATGGCCCCATATACCAGAGGTGGTGGGTTCAAGCCCAGCCCCGGCCAAAAACTGTAACAACAACAAAAAAATCAATACATGGACTTTATAATGCGCTCACACTTTACCAAAGCAACGTATGGAAGGTGAATCTGGGAAGGTAGTTGAAGTCTTTAAAAGTCAGTTTCTTTTGGTGTAAAACTAGTGTAGAAATAGCAATAGTTTCTTAGAGTGTTTTTAGTGAAATAAAGTAATGAGCTTGAACCCTGGTATGCAAGAAGTACTCAATGAAAGGTGGCAATTGCTATCTTATTATTAAATACTAGGCTTTAAATGTCCTGAAGGTAGGAGTCTCCATCATGGACACCTAAGATCTAATGACAATGACATAACAAATAAACTTTGAAAGTTTTGGCATTCAACTTAAATGGCTAGACATTGTTTTGACAGCTGAAGCCATACATGTTATTGTAAATGGCACCCACTAGGAATGTTTATAAATTACTTTAATTGTTCCTTTTGCTATTTCTTTCAGGATTAAAAGATCACAATATGACAGGGGAAGTAAAATAGACTCTTCAACTGCTTTTAGGAATGACACGAGCACACGATTTATGCTTATAATGACTTTACTTACCAAATTCTGTAACTAAAAATAAGCACCATTAGCAGACAATAAAATGTTTTAAAAATCATTCATGTCTTTGTGTTGAATTAAACTTAAAATTTTCATATCATTTGAGACAACATATTATAAATGAGTATTCTTGAGTAAGACAGGAAACACTTATTTATAGCTAAAGATTGATCACTTAGTCGGTAAATAAAGACTGTATTTCTTTTTAAAGAAAATTTAATTTATATTATCTCGAATCTTTTTTAAAACGTGGAAATTTACACATCAGTTATAGTAATTGACAAAGTGAAAACTTAAGAACATGTACAGTCACAAAACCTGAATAAAATGAAGGGAATGTTTACTTGAAGAATTCTTTACATTAAAAAAGATAAACTCTTAAAAATATTTATATCACAAAACAAATGCGGACTTGGAACAGTGGTTTTGTATTTCATAGCACATAAGTAATCAAAATCTGATCTTTTGATCTCATTCTACAGAGAAAGATTTTTAAATGAAATTATGTGATATGTATAATAATGTACTGAATTTAAAATTAGTAAAGTCAGCTTTTCCAAGAAAAATTTATTAATGGAGCTTCTAATAGAGAATTGCAGTGGTCTTAGATGTCCCTTCTTTTAGTTCAAAATATTTAAGATGATAAGTTGTACTGCATAGTCTTCAAAATGCTAACAGATGCATAAAATGGATTCAAAACAAGTTTTCTTTCCCACTTACATTTATATTTGAATCCTTTTTTCCTCCTACACCCACACAGAATTGTAAACAGCCTTTGCAGGGTTTATATTACACAGCATCCACAGTAACTTTATTCCAGTACCTTTATGATTAAGGCCTCTCAATCATTTTCTAGAATAAATAAACACAGCTTTACTGGGAGGGCACTGATATTCAAACAATTCAATTTGTTTAAAAGACGGGAAAGTTTTTCATCAATTGATATGGGCAAATTCTAATCAATTAGTAAATATTTATTAATTATCCCCTAGGGCAAGGCACTATTCCATGTGCTGGTGAGAACAGTCCCCCCTTAAGGAACCTTGAATCTACTAAAGGGACAAAATAAGCTCACAAGTAATGAATATGGCTAAAATACTCAGCTAGCTGTCCAACAGTCCCTTCCTTACCATTCCTTTCTATTGGCACAGTGGGAATCAATTCTAGCATTCAGCCTTCCACCAGCTCAGCAGAGATGAGCCCCCTCCCTCTTCCCAGGGAGTGAATGTTCATTCTTCCATGTCGACTACGGCATCAAGGACCATAACTCTACTTCACTTGTCAGTGATTGGTTTAGGGATGGGTTGTAGTGGAACATGAACAGTGAATGAGTAAAGAGGAAGTCTCCTGGTAGTAGAGGAGCATCTGGGAAAAATATTTATCTTTAAACATATATAGATACCATGCTAGAAAAAAAAAGTACTATTGGCCTTTAGATTTATTTGTTTATACATGTTAGCGCCTGGAGATGTGCCAATCATCTTGTGATGAGAAGGGGCAAGTGGAAAGATAGAAAGCCTCCAGGCTCTGGATGGCATTATTGTGCCCCTGATTAACCAAACCTGGGGCCATGTACCTCTGGATGGATGACACCTTCTGTTTCTATGCTAGTTTTCTTTTCCACTGTGGGTGATAACTGATTCTGGCTCATGACATCAGAACTCCCATCATTTATGCCATACCAGCAAACTATCTCTTCTAATGATGTGAAAAGCTTTTCTGGGGGGCAGTGCCTGTGGCTCAAAGGAGTAGGACGCTGTCCCCATATACCAGAGGTGGTGGGTTCAAACCTGGCCCTGGCCAAAAACTGCAAAAAAAGAAAAAAAAGCTTATTTGGATAGAGCTAAGGGGAGATATTTATGAATGGTTTGCCTGAACAAAATCCTCTAGAACAGTGGTCCCCAACCTTTCGGGAACCAGGCACTGATTTCACGGAAGACAATTTTTCTACTGACTTGAGGAGGAAATAGGCAGATCTCATGTGGTGATACCCATGATGGGGAGCAGGTGGCACCTGTAAATACAGATAAAGCTGCTTTGTGAATCACCAGCTGCTCACCACTTGCTTTGTAGCCTTGCTCCTAAGTTTCATGGAAGACAATTTTTCCATGGACATGGGAGAGGTTGGGGGAATAGGGGTTTGTGGGGTGGGGGGTAGAGCCCTGTAGCCTGGCTCCTAACAGGCCATAGCCCAGGGGTAGGGACTGCTGCTCTAGAAGATAGATAGATGGACCCAGAAATAGATATAAATGTATAGATATAGATGTTGGTGTATATTGCAAAATACACACTCCTTTGCCTTGATAGACACCAAAATGCATAGGAAGACATGTGCAAAGACATTTATTACAGCATTATCTATACCAATAAAAAATTGGATTGGACCTCACTTAAGTTTTGTTATGTCCATCTGAAGGAATACTGTGAAAATTTATTAGAGAAAATGTGATGAAATAAAATTTAAGATCAAAATTACACAGCACACGTGAATGGTACACATAACTGTAAAATGGAAATAAATTAAATGTGCAGAAAAATTTAGGAAGGAAATGTAGCCATTTGTGAAAAGATCTAAGTTTTCTACAGTAAACATGAATTACTTCTGTAATCAGAAATAAATTCCATTTTTAAACAGTTTGTTCTCCTTTAGTTCTCCTTCTTCCTTCAGTTCTTTTTGACGCAAGCTTGGGTCTTAGCATGTCCCCTTCAGGTACACCGTCCAACTAGTAGAAATCAGTTCACATGTACTTGATTTTTCAAAGAAGCATTTTGACCAAAGATGAGTGAAGGGAAAAAAGAGAAGGACTTAATAGAAACAAAAATGAACAGTACAAACCAACCAACACACAAGAGACACGAGCATTATAAAGTAAAAGAATTAGAACCACCACAAACGAGACAACATAGAGAAATGATAGTTAAGGCTGCTTCTACCGAAATTGTGCTAGGGGCTAACTGGGTTCAAAGTGAAGGCAGGTCATAGGCAAAACACAATGTTTAATCCCCAAATCCTTCAATAGTTGGGGTTTGCAGTCACTTTTCATATTAAATGAGTTTTCTTTTGATTTCAGTAAATCTCTGAACTATGGCTGACCTAAAACTCATGAACTATGTAATTTTACTTTTGGGCTTTCGAGTAGCTATAATGTATTTTCCTCTTTCTGTGCTCAATGATATTAGGTCTGGTTCATACTGAAGGGCCCAATCTCAATAAAAAAAACTCTAAATCACCAGAAAATGCTCAAAATGAACTTTTTAGAGAAAAGAAAACAAAGGCTAATATAAGCCAGCAGGCTAATATGCACTGAGGATGGATGTTCAAAGTATTACCTAGAAGTAATCTTTACTTATCAAAGACAGTTACAGTTGCCCCTCTTTTCAAATCAAAATTTAGATATGTAGAGTGACAATACAATGGAATTTTTCAAACCAAAGATGTATATTACCTGGTAATTATACTCTGCACTGTCCAATATTGTAGTCCTATGTGGCTATTTAAATTTAAATAAATTGAAATTTAAGTAAAGCTTCAAATTCAGCTCTCTGATCACAGTAGACACATTTTAAGTGCTAAATGGCCACATAGGACTAGTGGTTATCTTATGGGACAGCATATATACAGAACACTTCCATCACTACTGAGAGTTTTATTAGATAGTATTGCTCTATACACTACTTCCTGAGGTGGAAAAACAACTCCTATTAATTCAAAGATTTTAAACAATAGATGAAACAAAACAGCTTTTCTGATTAAAAGTGAACATCTTTACTATCCACAATAAGTGGGATGGCACCTGTGGTTCAGCGAGTAGGGCGCCGGCCCAATATACCAAAGGTGGCAGGTTCAAACCCAGCCTTGGCCAAACTGCAAAAACACAATAAGTTATTGTTAAATGGGAATTTTCCAAGAACTACATAAGTTCCGTTTTCTTCCTTACACCAAACTGTACGTACTAAAATGCCTTCCTCTCTAGTTTTCTTTTAAAACAGAAGAATCCAGAATTCAACTAAATTAATTTTTCTGCCTGTATGAGGAACTATTTTAACACCAAAGGAATGGCCATTTATTTTCAGACATCTACCAGCCACATCAATGCTGGAGATAGAAGGGCAGGTCTGCCCTTGACCTAGGGCTTTACTGGGAAGAAGCCAAAGTTTAAGCTGACAAAAAGATAAGAGTAAGAAAAATATTTTTTTGTCCATCCTTGAGAGTGATTTGCTGCTTGTAAACATCAGAAAATATTTCTATTCTTTTGTATTTTGTGGTTCAAACCAACACTGCAATGTAAGATAGATGGGAGCCCACACTCACACACACACCCCACACATGCCCACTGGGTCTACCTATAGTAAAAGGACAAATGTGGAGACACACACCAACTGAGTAATTTGAAATTTTAAATAAAACTTCTCTCTATTCCAATCATTTAGAGATTATATAGCTATGGTATTTGTTACCACAACCAAGGGACATGACACTTCTTCCAAAAAAAAAAAAATTATCCAGAAAAAAGGCTAAGTTGTTCATTTTATTTGCAAGCAATGTCAAACTTACTGCCTCCTTTCTCAACTCCATATGAAATGTAAATACAGACTTTCCCCCTAAATCTGAAGTTTTCCCCTTAGTAGAAAACAGAAGCTGAAAATACCAAGACAGACTTTAAGGCCAATACCTTAAAAATACATGAAATAGCAGACAAGTGCGTTAATTAAGAAAAAATAACTTACGAGATCCTACTATAATGGCTTAACATGGGAATTATGAAAGAAAAACAATTGCAACCAATTTCTTACATTTCCAGAACATAGTGGCATCTAGAGTATTCCTCAATGTTTTACTACAACAGTCACCAGCCTACGTTTCATGTGAAATTCTTCTTAGTTGGAGTTTTTACTTATTATTATTATCATTATTTGTGATCAGCTTCTAACTCCTTTTGCCCCTATTTGATCTGGAACCTTATTAGCAAGGGTCATCCCTGGCATTTAGATATTCAAAAATATATCCTCTGCTGGGGAATCCATCCAACCTCCTCTGAAACACCTGAGTCTAGTTCATAATTGAGTAATAAGATTGGGGTAGGAGTGGGGTGAGCCGGAATGAAGTTGAGGAGTGAAGAAAGCAGTGGTTATCTGGATCTCAAAACATTTTCCTCTATAAATCACCCTTGAGCCCTCTCTCACAAAACATCAAAATCAATAAATCTCCCCTGTAAATATTGCTGCCTTATAGTCAATAAAAAGTATTCCAGGGCCCAGAATTTTTTTATAAATTAGAAAAATTAATAACATTAAAATATTTCTATTCCTTAAAATAGCCATATTTTGTTTTCTTCCCCAAAGAATTTTCCATGCTTCATATCTGGCTGTGGAACATGATGCCTTTAGGGTCAGTTAAGTGTCCACAGAAGTCCAAAGATGGCTACTTGGTGTGGTGGTGGGGTATGCAACCTCCACAAACTGTCAGGTTCACAATTATGACCACTGCTTATCTGTTGTGGGAATGTGGAAAAATTTCTTAGCCCCTCTACGCCTTGGTTTTCTCATCTACAAAATGTACTAATATCCTTCTCTGAGTCTTTTTATGCTCATGAGCCCCAAGCTTGATAAATGTTGGCTATAGTTCTAATACTCAGAAAGGGAGCCTTCCTTTGGCTCTGGAAACCCCCCAAAGGGAACCACACAGTTGTAAGCGTGGGTGATATAGAATTTGGATGTAACATGGAAGTTTTCTATGTCAAAGGCTCCAAAGTGGAATGTGTCTGTCGTTTATCAATGAATCTGTCCTGGGTTGCACAAGGCTCCGTGGAGGCCAGACCTTGAGACCACGTCCCTCTAAACCTCTTCCTTTCACCTTTTTTCTAGGGCTGAGCACTAGTGTACAGTGACTTCCAACTCAGGCCCTTCTCTTAACACTCTGGCACTGGTGGTAGTTCAGCTAATTCCACTTTAAGGGTTTCTTTACCAAACTATTTTATATGAGTGGCTCTCAACCAGAGAGAGTTATGCCTCCAAGGGACCTTTGTCAGTGTCTGAGGTCACAAAAGGGGTAAGGTGGGGTGGGAGTTGGAGCAGTGCTCCTGGTATGTCCTGAGTGGAGGCCCAGGAATGCAGCAGATCATCTTACAAGTCACAGCACAGTCCCTGCAACATTCTGGCCTTGAATGTCCACATCCTTAAGGTTGGGAAAGCCTATTCTAGAAAACGCCATCAACTTTGAATCATGTTGTGTGTCCAGAATTTAACACACAGAGTAGGAGGCCCTGAACAAATCTAGAAGCCTGTGTGTACTTTTTTACATCATTGAAAAAGCAAAATCAAAAGCTCTAGTTCTTAAAGTTGGTAAACTTGATGTAGGATCACATACAACAGCTTTTCCTTTACCACACCTATTATATCAGAAAAAAACTTCATCCAAAAACATTTGAAACCAGTTTGGGGAATAGAAAGGATGTTAAAGAGAATTGACAAGATAGAGGACTGTGCCAGGATTAAGACAGCTGATGTCTCTGAATCAAAACCATTCAGCAGAAATTAGAATGGTTATTTGCTACTACAGAAGTTACTTAAAAGTGAGTGTGTTGTTTCCTGAGAGGTTACATTAAAGTGGTCATGTTAACTGAGTAGTAAAGAGCAGAAATATAACCAAGCCATTAGCCA
This sequence comes from Arctocebus calabarensis, assembly GCA_963573935.1. Taxonomy (NCBI): domain Eukaryota; kingdom Metazoa; phylum Chordata; class Mammalia; order Primates; family Lorisidae; genus Arctocebus; species Arctocebus calabarensis. The sequence goes on along the minus strand of CAUYON010098492.1, from coordinate 14,229 downwards.
TTAGTGTAACTTCTGAGTTAAAGCTCATTTGTGAAGAATTCTATTCTGGGGATTTGCTTGGATTTGGCAAAATAATGTGAAAGGGACAGTTTTGTCCATACAGTGGGCAGGGATTTAAGTTGCCCTAATTTTTATAATTTTCAAAACTACCACTTTCTAAAAGGCTATCCAAATGCCAAACTCAAGGCAGCACTCAAAGTGAGAGTAACCCCCTCCCTCCTTGCTCCATATGCCACACATGGGGATTCGGTCATCAGTGACCAGCAGCTCAATGCCCTCTATTCTAGGAAACTTCTCTCACTGGTGTACATGGCCTGGAGCGCACAGGCAGAGAAGTTTCCCAGGATATGTTGGCCATGCCTCTATTTTAAGCAACTACTTGTTTCTACTTTGATTTTTCCAGTAGTTGGCAAGTTTCTTGAGGCTGATTTAAAAAATACCTGGAAATCGGTCAGTGTGATTAATATATGCTCAATGAACCATTATTAGTATTAAAAATCCTAGATACCATAATATTAAAGTAATGTTATATAATATATAACAATATAATAATGTTGAATGTTTACTGGGCTCTTAATATATTTTAGGCATTGTTCTAAGCATATGACCTATAATAGCTTATTTAATTCTCACAGTGTTATAGAATTGTTTCTATCCCCAACTTACAAATGAGTTCTTTAAACTTTAACAGGAATTAAGATCCTTTTAAAGCACCTACATACACACACACATACCTGTCCCATTTTTGATGTGCACTGTTTAAAAGGTAAACTAATTTGTTGTCTGCTTCTAGAATTCCAGCTAAAACAACCTATTGCCTTTTCTAACAACGAATGTGGATTTGCTTCCTAACATTCATGAAGCCAGTCTCCTGGGACTTAATTTTAACTTCCAATTGGACCTCCTAAAGGTGCACTAAGGAGCTAACTGTAAATCAAACTAAAGAACCCCTAGGTCAGTAACTGCTCTGCAGTTACAGAGGGAGAGCTGCCTCTTGTGGTAAACCATCAGTGAGGAGGAGACCTATGCAAATATGGGCAAGTATCCCCACACTGGGACAACATTGCTGTGGTGAACAGGGACTTGCCATCTATCCCAGCTGTGGGTGTGAACCTGAGCATGGATGGTCTTCAAGCCTTCCCTGGTTCCAAAGGATGGATGGAAACAGGTAAACACAAGTCCAGTGCTCATAGGAACTGCAAGGTCCTGTTTTCGTTTTATTGCTGAGTTTAGAGAAAGTTCTAGTATAAAATAATGATGTCTTAAAAGCCAAGCCTTAACCTTCCCTTGTCTTCTTTTCCAGATAGTCCAATGAAAACACACTCAACACATTCAGAAGGGCTATTTCAAGTAACATTCTGAAATGTACTGAGAGTGACCAGAATAAGTCTGCGGTTACATCCCTAGCATCATGCTAACGCAGAACTAATTAGCTTGCACACTATCTAGTACCTAATGCCCAGACTACAACATATAAAAAAGTTCAAGTATCTCAGTAGCTTCCTACACTATGGCCTCCTCTACAATAGCCATCAAGGCAGCAGTCCAAACTGGCTCCTTCCACAGGGTCCTGACTAGAGAAGGAAATGTTTGCAAATTTGCACAGCTGCATGCAATAACAAATTCAGGCTCTGCAGGTTTACAAAATCCCATTTTCTCCCTGCGGTGAAGAACTTGGGATCAACCTGGTTTCCTCAAATGCTTTTTCTTAATCTGAAAATAGTTACAGCAGAGCAACTTCAAAATCTATTTCTTTTTAAAGACAGTTGTTGATTTTTAAAGTACTTATTAAACAATGTGCAGTTCTTTCAGTAGGGCTTACAAAGAAAGTTGGGAAGCAAAGGGATTTGCTGCTTTTATAACTTTTTTCCCCATTGAGGTTGTTAAAAAAAATGTTCCCAATGAACAGTAAAAGGTATCCAGGAACCTGCAATCACCACAACATGAATTAATTTATTTGATAGTTGCTATTACTGTAAATAATCAGAATCACAATATAAAGTCTTTGCCTAAAATGTGGAATCATTTAACAAATTATAAATTATCATAATTTAAGAGCTGCAAATTTTCTTCAAAAGAAACTTGGCTTTTAACAAACTAAATGATTCATACAGATTTAAATGACATTACACATATGGTGCTACGTGTACATAATAACGAAAGGAAGAATATTTCAAGTGAACTGAAGTGATCCAATCACACAGGTTAAGGTAATAGACCACCCATCTATAGAAAAGCTTACAATTTCACTTCTTGATTTTAAAAAATAAGTCATCAAGTAAACCCATGTTTACTCTTTCAGGAAGGAGTCCAAGAAATTTTACTAATAACCATAAGAAGCCAACAAGTATCAACGCTCTGTGAATTCTTTGGCAATATTGTAACTAATAAAAAGAAAAGATAGATTTTGACTTTTTTCTATCATAAATAACTGGAATTATTAAGAAAAAAAAGGGGGTCACTCCAGAAGCTGCCTTCATTGTTTGAGGCCGCTAAGCCAAGGTTTCCTAAACCAGCCATCTACCTTTGCTGCATGGAGTGGCCACGAGAAAGAGTTGGACAGCATTTTGTGGTGCCCACATCACTACCCACATTGCTTATAGATGTCACTTAATCTCTCTCATATTGGGGAAATGGGCAAGCTATGCCCTTGTCACCAGTCGGTGGTCATTATGTAGTACTCAATGATTGAGGCCAAAAGAGAGGCTCAATAGCAATCATCTTAGTCTCAGTTCTGTCCCGGACTAGCCTAATGACTCTGTTAAAGCCTGATCCACTCTGACCGTCAGTTTCCCTACCTGTAGCAGAAAGACACTGAACTGGAAGACTATGAAGACCTATGTGACAGTGACATTATCAGCCAATACGCATGTTAAAGTCAAATGCAATTGATTTTCAAATGCTGAGAAAATAGCCCCCAAAATAGGTGCAAAAGAAATGGTGGGTTCTTATGTATACAAAGATTTGTTCTGAGCTTTCAATAAAAAATGAGTGCTTTGGCAATAATATGTTACTTTCCAGTCAGCCTCATTTAGAAGGTTCAGAACCTTTTCCTAAAGCAACAGGCAGAGACAGTGTAATGGTCATTTGATCCATCTGACCTTTGAAGTTGAAAGAGACTCAAGTGCTGGACCAAGTAGAGTGAATCCCTTCAATGCTACTGCTCCTCTCTTTCTCTGCTGTTGTGACCACCTTTCCCAGATGCTGAGATTATCATCCCACGAAGTCTTTTGTGTCTTACCGGCTGGGTCCTGCCTTGCTTCTAGCAGGAGGCACAAAACACAGAGCCTGAAATAAACACACCCTATCTTCTTACCTCTCCAGAGTCCTTACACCTCAGTAGCAGCAGCAGCTCCAGGCAGAACTGACCCCCCATGCTCCTCACACAGAGTTCCTGTCCAGTGTGGGAACAGAGAAGGAGGCAGGAGGCAGGAGGCAAGAGGCAGGCACACTGCTCGAAGTGCTAGAGGAGCCGGCTGGGCAGGCTCCCCGGCTGGAATGCACAGCTAGAGGCCCTGGGAGGGAGAAGGCCTTGGGTCACTGTGATCCTCTGAGTCAGACACCCTGGGGAGCTCTCAGTTCTGAAAGGCTTCCCTGGGCACACAAGACCAAGAAATCCAGAGTACTCACTGGGGGGAAAGTCTGCAAGTTAAAAAGCTGAGGTACATAGACATATGCCTATTTACAATAAATGCTAGAAAGGCACTATTAATGTGGAGGGAACCAGATTCACACATCTGATAAGGCACTTGTATCCAGAATATGAAGAACCCTTACAATTCCATAATGAAAAGACAAATAAGCCAATTAAAAGTGAGATGAGCATCTGAATAGACATTTCTTTGAAGAAGACATATGAATGGCCAATAAGTACATGAGAAGTTGCTCGATGCCATCAGTCATCAGGGAAATATGAATCAAAATCACAGTGAGATTCCACATCACACCCACTAACATGACTTAAAGAAAGTATTGGCGAGAATGTGGGCCCCTCGACACTGCTAATGAGAATGTAAAATTCTTTGGAAAGCAGTTTGGCAATTTCTCCATGTTACCCTTTTTACTCAGCATTCAACTCCTGGGTATATACCTAAGAAATGTATGCATGAAAATATATTTCTGAATAAAACTTTATACATAAATATTCATAACAGCATTATTCATAATAGCCAAGAAGTACAAATAACTCAAATGCTCATTAACTGAAGAATGGGTAAACAAAATGTGGTCTATCCATACAATGGAATATTATTCAGCCCTAAAAGGGAATGAAGTAATGATATATGCCTCCATATGGATGAACCTTGGGGACATTACATTGAACGAAAGATGGAAAACACAAAAGCCCACATATTACATGATTTCATTTATACGAAATTCCCAGAATAGGAAAACCCATACAGTGACAGACTAGTGGTTGTCAGGGGCTGAAAGGGGCAGGGGGTAAAAGAGGATGATGGCTAAGGAGTACAATCTTTGTGGCATAATAAATTGTTCTGAAATTGATCATGGTAGTGGTTGCACAGTTGTGAATATCTCATTAAGTTGTGCACTTTAAATGGGTGAATTGTATGGCATATGAATTTTATCTTAAAATTATATTAAAAGCTATTATATTAAAAAAATGAAATGCTGACTTTTGTTCTCTTCCCCAATTACACTGGGCTCTTCTGTAATTTCACCATTACTCCTGCAATTTCACCAATATAATCTGGCAGGGGGTATGGTGAGAAAAGGCTTTTACCTGTGCATGGGCTACAACCACTGGCCCACAACACATCCAGACCCTTCTCAGCTTAGCTTCTAGGACACTGATGGTAAAAATTCTGCTCCTGCTTTCTGGTTCAGCCCTTCTCCTCCCTGACTCTGCCATTTCTGAGCAGTGGCTCCCTTCTCTGAATGCCCATGGACTCTGTGACAGTCCTTTGGTAGGTGGATGGCATCTCTGAATAGATTAAATGTCACTTAAGCACAGTGGACCCTCACAATTCAGTGGGTTTCTGATAGCTGAAATTCAGTAATTCATTGTTACCCTCTGCCATTTTGCAGGGGAAAGTTCTACCTTTTTGAGCATTTTTTTTTTTTTTTGAGACTGAGTCTCACTCTGTCACCCTTGGTAGAGTGACATGACTTCATCACAGCTCACAGCAACCTCAAACTCTTGGGCTCAAGTGATCCTCCTGCCTCAGTCTCCAGAGTAGCTGGGACTACAGGCATATGCCACCATGCCCAGTTATTTTTTGAGCACTTAAAAAAAATCAAGGTATTGCCTCTAGGAGACACTGTGCATTTTCACAATTATAAATAAAAATAAAATTAGCAGACAATGCCAGTGAAGGAAGCAGTCCAATGAAGAGAATGTCACAGTGGTCATTGAGTTAAAGAAAAATCCAACATTCTTACATAATTTTATCATCCACTAAGCGACTGACATTAGAGTTATTGACACATTTTAATTATCAGTTTTCATTATTATTATTCTATCTGCTTGTACACAGATCCTTCATCTTTCCAGACTTTTCTTGGGTATAATGGACCAATGCCTATGAGCATTATTTTCTTAATGATATCAAGCTCCATCCTGCCTCATGCTCCAGGTTTGCTTCAAATCCAATGCATTCTGCTAATAGCACTAAAGTCTCAAAAGAAAGATTCTCTAGTGGCCCCAATTAGTTTCAATGCATAGTTCTGGAATTTATCACATTTTGGACCAACATGTAACTTTTGCCTATTTTGGATTTGCCCGAACCTTTTTAACCTTTAAAGCCCTTAAAACTACCCATGTTTAAAAGTTTATACCATTGTTTCGGAAGAGTTTAGATGCAAGCATCTGTCTAAGGATAAAGCTGCAAATGAATGTTCCCCAAAGAGCCTGCGTGTGTTCGTTCTGTACTGAAACGTCCATGCGGGCCTCTTCTCAAACACACTTGAGTGCTGTGGGTAATAGATGTCAAATAATAAAACTCTGAGGCACACATTATGCTGCTTTTTAAGGGAAAAATGTGAGGGGAAATCAAAGGGTTTAATAATTTTATTCACTGGCTTACATTCAGCGACTCTGAAAATTTGGCCACTACTCAGGTTTGCTATGGAAAATGAACTGTGTTTGGCAAACTAAACGAAATATGAGGCTGATAAAAAAATGTTTCATGCTTCTCAGGACCTTACGCCACTAACTGTGTGGGGTTGGAAAAACTGTTTAAAGATCGATTTAAATACTGTAAATAAATGGTTTTCTATACCCATACCAATTAATATACTTCGTTGAATTCAGGTCATAATTTGAAATAGATTTCTGTGAGTTTTGATTAGAAAATGCTTCACAGATCTCAGATTATGCATGTTGAGCTCCGTAGAGTTCTGTTTCAGAGTCAGAACTGTTAATGTAATACTTTATTTTACACTGTGGAGAATTAACTGAAAATTCAATTGACACGAAGGTTGTTAGAAAGCGAGTCTTGAACTCAAAAAAGAATTAGACCAAAAGAGATAAAAATGTTATTGTAACAGCCCAAGTCATTACATAAAAGAACATGGTGGTGAATTCCATTGCAAAGTTCATGACTCTCAAATATTATCTCCAAGCTGGTCATCTGGGTTTTATGGGGGTAGTTATCCAGCTGCCTTCTTGACGCTTCCACCTGGTATCTCAGGGTCATCTCAAACTTCACTTCTCCAATACTGAACTCTTGACTTTCTCTTCTGGCAAATGTTTTGTACCATAGCCTCCCATATCTTCAGAAGTGTTTATAAAGCATTTATTACAGTACCTGACTGTCATGCAACACTTGCTCAATAAATGTTGCTGTTGATGATGGTAATTGATGATGATGATTTTTATCCACCCAGTTAGTTAGTTGAGCCAGAGTTCTAAAATAAATCAGGAATCTGACCACTCTCCTCCACCTCCATCTCCACTTTCCTCACCCCACTTCCTGCCTGCATCATATTTTTTTCCAAACAAATTCAACAGCCTTCTAACCAACGGAACCATCTACTCTTGCCCTTGCCCAATTCATTGTTCACTAGGGGAATCAAAGTGATCTTCTTAAAGACAAATCTTCATTTTAAGACATATAGAGAGTACATTACATATTTGTTAAATCTGTTAGCCAACCTTATGAGGTAGGTATTATTATTACTTCCACTTTGCAAGTGAGAAACTAAGCAAGGGAGGTTGGAACACATTTAAAATCACTCTACCTGTAAGAAGCAAAGCTGGAATTCAAAACTGAAGCAATTTGTCTTCAGAGCTATGTGTTTAACTACTACACAAAATACCATGCCATACCCTGGCTTTAAAAATAATAAGCAAGGGTGGCGCCTGTGGCTCAGTGGGTAGGGTGCCGGCCCCATATACCGAGGGTAGCAGGTTCAAACTTGGCCCTGTCCAAACTGCAATAAAAAATAGCTGGAGCATGTGGCGGGCACCTGTTGCCCCAGCTACTCTGGAGGCTGAGGCAAGAGAATCGCCTAAGCCCAGGAGTTGGAGGTTGCTGTGAGTTGTGATGCCATGGCACTCTACTAAGGGTGAGAAAGTGAGACTCTGTCTCTACAAAAAAATAAAAAAAAAATTCCCTACGCTAAAGGATCTGGGCCAACTTCCTCAGCCTCACCTTTTCTTGCCCCTCTCTTTCCTCCTCTTTTCCCAACAATCAGGGACAAGGCAAGCTCAGCTCTGCTTAGGGGTTTCTGCCTGTGCTGTTTTCTGTTCCAGGACTGCTCTTCCCAGGCATGTTCACAGGGCTGGTTTCTTCTTCTTCAGTTTTCTCCTTAAGTCTCCCCTGCTGAAAAAGCTTTCCATGACCTCCCCAGTCAAGTTTGTGTTCCCTGGCTTCTTGATGTCTCCATCCTGTTGGCTTTCTTTTAAGCACTTATGTCAACTTGTAATTGCTTTTGTATGTTGTTACCTTTGTCTATTAATTGTCTCCACCCCTGGTCTGAAAGTTTCACAATGATAAAGATTGTCTATCATTGTATTTCTATAATCTAGCATCACGCTTTGCACATAATAGGTGTTCAGAATTTTGATGAATGATTGAATGAAGACAAGAGTTCTTTGGTGATATAAAACATTCAGGTTCTCTGAGCGTGGGTGCAGGATCAAACATTATCACCAGGGGATACTTTTCATCAACAGTATAGTCCTGGGGCTCTGAGCTATTTAAAGCACTTACTTTTGAGGTTCATCACATGTATTCTCAAGAAGTTTTACAATTTCCATTTTGACATGCTTTGGCAATTAAGTAATTCACTGGATTTTTGTTTGCCCATGATTTTTAAGTAATTACTGTGCAAGCTCAGGAATTCTTGTTAAAAAACAAAATTTACCTTATAAATTGCTTTTACATGGGATGAAATTGTTAACAATACTAATTAACAAAGACATCTATACATGTTAGGTTTTTAGACATATAGGTAAGAATTAATACATAAGTGCTGGGAGTCCATAATTTCTTTCAGCTTGCAGACAATTGTATGAGCTCCCAAAGAACTGGTGAATTCCACGCCTACTCTGTAATCAGACAATGGAGTCCAGTTCCAAATTGCCCATGACAGGATTTCTGGGGCCCAGGTATCTGAATTTTAAGAAACTTTCCAGGAAACTCTTGTGCAAAATAAAATTTAAAAACTATTTTTTCTCTTTATCTAGATTAATGTTATTTAAGAAAAATTTATAATGGATATCCGGTGTCTACTCTTTAAATCTGTGGTTGAATTCTGAGAAATCTACGATAATTTTTCCCAAAAAAGGGAAAAACATAAAATATTAACTTGTGTTAAGGTCACCGCATGTTCATAAGTGAAAATTATCAGTCATCTTCTTGGTAAAATGAATCATCTCAGATAAATATCTTTTGTTAGCCTGAACATAAATATGGGGATAAAGGGCCAGGTATTTCTCACCCTGGAGGGATGGGATGAACCACTTGGTCAGATGGAAAAAGCAAGGTAAATGCCTTAGCCAATAGCTTGGGTATCTTTTAGACTATAAATGGCTAATGATAAGAAAATTAAAACTAAAGGCAGGAAGAGGCTTTCTGGCTCACTCAAAAGACAAAGAAGACTGTTTTTTTCACCTTTAGGAAAAGACACCCAAGTTCCAGAATATGAAAGATAAAAAACAAAACAAACAAAAAAAAAAACCAAGAGAACAATCATTCTTGGTTTTGGTATCAATTAACTAATGTGCTAAGATGTCACCAAGTTTTGATGAGGATCTCACCACAACTTGCTGTGTCCCTATAACATTCATATTTCATTTCCTTCTTCCTCCTTAACACCTGTAGGACATGCATTATTAGTCACTAATAGCTGCTAGCAACAAGGATGTCTTCCTCTCTTGCCTGCTGTGTTAAGCCCCTTCCCCACTCCAAACCCTTCTCTCTCTCCAGTTATTTGCAAGTCAATCATGCCCTTTTAGCAGGAAACTGCAGTTTTTCTGTGGCCTGATCCCAACCCACCCCTCCAAACCCTTCTCTTGCCCTTCCTCCCAGCAAACCCTACCTTCTGGCAAAACAGAATATATTTCATGCGCCCTCTGTCTTGTCTTTTGTTGCTTTCCATCTGGGGGGGGGGGTGTTCCCCTTCCTTTTTTTTTCCTGAGATGAGGTCTCACTCTGTTGTTCCTGGGTAGAATACAGAGGCATCTTAGCTCACAGCAACCTCAAACTCTTGGGCTCAAGTGATCTTTTTTGCCTCAGTTTTTCTATTTTAGTAGAGATGGGGTCTTGCTCTTGCTCAGGCTGGTTTCCAACTCCTAAGCTCAGGTGGTCCACCCACCTCAGCCTCTCAGAGTGCTAGGATTACAGGTGTGAGCCACCGTGCCAGGCCTCCCTTACTTCCTTATTTCATGTAAAATAGCCCATCTGTTCTTGCATCTTGCTGTATTCACTCTTCACTAGGTTCCTGCCTACTCAAGAACATCACTTCAGCTATTCTCTTATACATCATCAATCAATTGGATCAGTCCCATCAGCATGAAAACTTGCTGGATATCTCCCACCATACAAAATAAACTTTGACCACATTTCCCCTTTAAAGTCACGAACTAATTTCTCTCTTTGTTTTTATAGAAAATATCCTTCAAAGAAGTGTCTATATACACCACCTTATATTATCTCTCCTCCATGACTTTCTTCACACTTCTTCACACTTCAATCAGGCTTTGCACTGCTCTTATTAAGGTTACCAATGACCTCTACATTGCTATAACCTCTTATCAATCCTAAGTCATCACTAGCTCAATCCAACAGCAAAGTAACCACATAACTTCTGCAAACCAGTACTTTTTGAAGAGTGAAAATTGGTGTTATCTGTAATTAAATTGCTTAACGAGTATGCATTACCAGGACTGTACCCGGCAAACTAAGATTTACTGTTACGTACCCATTGGCAGCATCATGCCTATCTATCCCAGCCAATCCCTCTTTATCTTTGTAACACTGTCTTTACTTGGCTTTGTGGATGTCACACTTTCTCTCACCCAGGAGGGTGTTGTTCTACCACCTGTCTTAATGTAACATAATGTAGGAATCTCCCATGATTCTGTCCTTGGATCTCACTTATTTTTTTATCCAGAATCACTTTGTCAGTGATTTTAACCAAACATACAGCTTTAAATGACATTTATACACTGATAGCTCCTAATTTATGTCTCCAACTAGGTAATTTTCTTCTTGAATTCCCTGAGTTCTTCAATTTCTTTCCAATCTGCTTTTCTATGGTCTTCTCCATCTAAGTCAATAGCAGTTCAATCCTTCCTGTAGCTCAGGCCAAAACTTGTACTTCATATCCCCAGTGGCTCCAATTCATATTCCACAGCCAATGTGTCAGTAATTCTTTTGGTTCTATCTTCAAAAAATGCCTGAATCTGACCTCTTCCCATCATTTTCACTGGTTCTATCCTGATTCAAGTTGCCATAAACTTTCACCTCAATTGCTGAATGACTCAATAAAGAGACACTCAGTAAAGGAGTGAAAAACACTCCTTTAAAGTAGTCATTTGTCCTGGTTGAAGGTAATTTTCTTTGAGAAAATCTTCAGATTGTCAGCGAACTACTTTTAGTTATATCCTTCAGATATCCTCCAAAAATATAGGCACAGAAAGACTTCCCCAAATCCCACAGTGAGGACTCAAATGGTTATGGAGAATGTGTTTATTCTTTAGCAGCTCCTAGGATTCTTTTTTTACACTGACAAATAAAAAATGGTACATATTTATTATATATAATTGTGCTCCCAGCTTTCAGATTATGGACAGGTGGCCTGTTAGAAACCAGGCCAGACAGAAGGAGGTGAGCAGTGGGTGAACAAGCTAGCAAAGCTTCGCCTGTATTTACAGCTGCTCTCCATCACTGGCATCGCCACCTGAGCTCTGCCTCCTGCCAGATCAGAGGCAACATTAAATTCTCATAGGAGCATGAGCCCGCCTGTAAACTGCACCTGTGAGGGATCTAGGCCGTGCACTCCTTATGAGAATCTAATGCCTTTCCCTCATCTGTGGAAAAACTGTCTTCCATGAAACTGATCTCTGGTGCTGAAAATGTTGGACACACTGTTGGTGTGCAGTGTGCAATGTCGGGGTGCAGTGTGATGTCTTGACATATATTGTGGAATGTCTTAATCAAGCTAAGTAATATATGCATTACTCTAACACTTCATTTTGTGATGACAACACTTAAAATTGACTTAGCCGCCAAAATAAAATACATTGTTGTTAACTATAGTTATTATGTTGTACACTAGAGCTCTTGAACTTATTCTTCCAGTTTAACTAAAGTTTTGTACCCTTTCACCAACATCTTCCCAACCACCAACCCCATGCCCATTCTATTCTCTGTATCTATGACTTTGACGTTTTTAGATCCCACATAAACGTGTGGTCATGCAGTATTTGTCTTTCTATGCCCAGCATATTTCACTTAATACAGGATCATCCAGGTTCATCCATACTGTCACAAATGACAGGATTTCCTTCTTTTTAGGGCTGAATAGTGATGATGCCTAAATTCCTCTCTCTTGCTCATAAGAAAATAGTACTATTACATGATGGGCATTTATTGTTCTGATAGAGCGTGCATACAGTAGTCATTCCCCACTCATTTTGTAGCTGAGTGAGCTGGTCTTGGTAAATGTAAGCAAGAGATATGGGCAAAAGAAACCTTTCTTCCTATAAGCCAGGGTTTCTAAACCTCAGTACTACTGACATTCACGCTGTCCTGTGCACTGGAGGGTGTTTAGCAACAACCCTGGCTTCTATTTATTTGATGCCAATAGCATGTCTGTGCCTGTAACAACCAAAAAGGTTTCCACACATTGCCAAATGTCCCTTGGTAGGGGAGGATTACCCCCAATTGAGAACCACCGGCCTAGACATTGTGAGATCTATCCCTAAACTGGTAGTTCTCTCACTTACCAGGCTAGAAGTGACACTCAGAGGTACATGAAGTGAAAAAAATGCAGGAAAAACATCCTGGGTGAATCACTGGGTGAAACTCGGCATACTCGTGGAGTTTTTGTGCCAATCGCTTCTAACACTCTTATATTTAAGCTGGTTTAAGAGGGGTTTGCTATTATCATCAGCCAAAGGCATCAAAGTGATCCAGGGTACATTTTCACAGCTCACTGAACATTGCTTTATTCTAGGACATTCCACTACCTGGAGAAATGGTGTAGGCCCCACCTTAGAGCAAGATTCCACAGGGGCTGCTTTACATAACAGATGGCAAGCAAAACTGCTTGCTTTCCTATTTGATAAGTATTGCTTCTACTTATTATTCTATTCTTGTTATGGAATTGTAGAATTGTAGATTAGGGAGGGGTTTTAGGGAAGGAGAATTAAAGTAAAACAGATGTCTATGTTTATCATCAAATGAAGACCTTCAAAAGAAGATCGAGCCGTGTGCCTCCCAAATATTAGGGATAGTGACATTATCCACTTCAGAACACTTTCTGAGTGTGACAAGTCACCATACATCTTGTGCAAAAAGCAAAGGGATAGATTTTTGTATAGCCACATACCCTTAAATATTCTCTTCTAATTGGGAATTCCATGTTTTAACAACTAAATCAATCATCTATTTATAGTAGACTTCTTGTCATTTCCAAAAGCGGAATCATCATTTAATTTTATCTTCTAGTAATATTATTTTTAATGTGTAAAATGATGAAAAATAGATCTGGCATAATTGGTGGACTATCAAGTTCAGCATATAGTGGGGAGGTGGAGAAGATAACAATTATAATCCATTGTTTAATTTTTTATTATTTCATATATATTTACATTATCTTCACTTATTATAACTAAAAATTCCAAAATAGAAAAATAACCAAAAGGAGTAAAATTATCCATAATCCCAGAGTCAATCACCAATTATGGCTTAGTAAATATTCTCCCAAATATTTTCTTGCATATTGAGATTTTCCTTCCAAACAGTACCATACTATTTTTCAATCCACTGTAATACATTCAAAATGTCCCTTTTATCAGAAACTTAGCTGTTTCTAACTCATCTCTATTATAAACAAGGCTGCATATGAATGATTGGCTGAAAATACACATACATACTTAGAAACCAAAATGGGAGGAAAAAGCATAACGAAATTCTGATAAATGGTCTAAGACATAGGCTATTGTTAGCTTTATAATCCTATTAGCATTCACCTATTGACCCACTCCACAAAGCAATCAGACCTACCAATGGATAGGAACTAGGGCAGAGAGTAGCCATGAAGGGGACAAGAGAGTAAAGAAAAGCAAACCAGTCTTACAGTAAAGAAAACTATGAAGGTGGAAGACTAGATGGGGCAAACACTTTAAATGAACCTAATGGAGAAATATTCAACAAATTAACCCCAAGCAGAGTTTCTCAGTTTGTAAGTTGTAGAGCCACTGCCTAGAGAAAAGAACAGCCTTTATCCAATCTTGTAATTACTAAAAGGAAATGATTTGCTCCTCTGTAAAAATCCTGTGATGTCAATTAGAAATATCCGTATTTCAGTCTTCTACAGGTCGCCAGCCAGGTTTCCCAGCACCATTTGTTGAGTAGGGAGTCTTTTCCCCACTGAATGTTTTTAACTGGTTTGTCAAAGATCAAATAGCGGTAAGTATTTGGGTTTATCTCTTGGTTCTCTATTCTGTTCCAGACATCCACTTATCTGTTTTTGTGCCAGTACCATGCTGTTTTGATCACTATCGATTTATAGTACAGTCTCAGGTCTGGTAGC
>CAUYON010098491.1:0-10798 GCA_963573935.1 Arctocebus calabarensis | reverse complement strand
CTCAAGCTGTCACCCTGGATAGAGTGCTGTATCATCACAGCTCACAGCAACCTCCAATTCCTGGGCTCACGCGAGTCTCCTGCCTCCGCCTCCCAAGTAGCTGGGACTACAGGCGCCCGCCACAACGCCCGGCCATTTTTTTTTTTTTTTTTTTGGTTGCAGCCGTCATTGTGGTTTGGCGGGCCCAGGCTGGATTCGAACCCGCCAGCTGAGGTGTACATGGCTGGCGCCTTAGCCCGTTGAACCACAGGCGCCGAGCCGCATTTCTAAGTAACTTTTCACAAAAAGAGGTCCAGATCCTATCCCCAGAGAGTCTTTATTATTTGGCAGATCTGGGGGGGTAATAGCTGGCACCTCATAATACATTCCCTAGGGTATCTGGTAGAAATGAGGCGGAGCAAACTTTTCCTGTTCTGCAAGGCTTTTTTTTTTTGGAGACAGAGTCTCACTATGTCGCTCTCAGTAGAGTGCTATGGCATCACAGCTCACAGCAACCTCTAACTCTTGGACTTAAGAGATCCTCTTGCCTCAGCCTCCCAAGTAGCTGGGACTACAGGCGCCCGCTCAACACCCGGCTATTTTTTTTTTTCCTGTTGTTGCAGTTGTCATTGTTTAGCTGGCCCAGGCTGGGTTCAAACCCTCCAGTCTGGGTAAATGTGGCTGCGCCCTACCCACTGAGCTACAGGTGACGCCCTGCAAGCCCTTATTGCCTTGGCCCTCACCAACCTTTCCCACTTCATCTCTTCCCTTTTCCCTTCTCCACTACTCACTGGCTTTCCATATATTCAACAAATATTTACTGAGCACCTAATAAGCACAGGCACTGAGGACACAGCAGTAAGAAAAACAAAAATGACCCTGGAGCTTACAATACACTTGGAAAGGAAGATAGTAATTTAATAGTCACACTAATGAAAATATAAACACAAACTGCTATAAATTACTTTGTTGTTTTTTGTTTGTTTTTTTTTTTGACACAATCTCACTCCATTGCTCTGAGTAGAATGACATGGCCTCAGAGCTCTCAGCAACCTCCAACTCTTAGGCTCAAGCAATTCTCTTGCCTCAGCCTCCCAAGTAGCTGGGACTACAGGTGTGCACTACAACATCAGGCTAATATTTTCTATTTTTAATGCAGATGGGGTCTCGCTGTTACTCAGGCTGGACTCAAACTCTTGAGCTCAAACAATCCACCTGCCTCAGCTCCCAGAGTGGTAGGATTACAGGATTACAACCACCACACCCTGCCTTGCTATAAATTACTTTAATGAGAAAAATATTATCCTATGAGAGTACATTACAAAGGAGCCTTGCCTAAATTTGAAGGAGTTAGGGAAACTGCCTTGAGGAATCAGCACTTGAGCTGAGCTGTAAACGGTGAATAAGTTAATAGAAAAGACAGCAGGGCGGTGCCTGTGGCTCAAAGGAGTAGGGCGCCAGCCCCATATGCCAGAGGTGGAGGGTTCAAACCCAGCCCCGGCCAAAAACTGGAAAAAGAAAAATAGAAAAGACAGCTTGGGAGGAAGAGAATAATCCCAATGTAGGAAACTGTACATACAAAGGAAAGCCAGAGTTATGTTCCAGGAACAGAAAGAAGCCCAGTATATCCAGATTAGGGGGGGCGGGGGGGAAGAAAGGTGCAGGAGGAAATGGGAGAAGGAGGAGGGACTGGACCATGGGGAGCCCTAATAGCCACCTTGAGGTTTTGATCTTCACCCAAGAACAATAGGCCCTGATGAGATTTGGTGGGGGAGTGACTTGATTTGTGGGGTTTTTTTAAATCTTATTTACTTGCAGTGTGCAGAGCAGATTAGACCAGTATTCATTCAAGATCAGTCAGAAAACCCACAGAGGAGGCCAAGCAAGAGACAATGCAATGGTAACTCAGACTAGGGTGGTATCTGTGACGACAAAGAGGAGCAGAAAGGTTCAGGAGTCATGTAGGAGATAAAATGGGCATTATTTGATAACAGATTGATATGGTAGTGGAGAGTGGGACGTGTTGGGGATGACACCTAAGTTTCTGCCTAGACACCTGTTTGGGTGGTGATGCCATTTCCTGAGAAGAGGAAAATTAGAAGAAAGTCAATGAATATCAGACAAAGGCACGGTGGCTCAGGCCTATAATCCCAGCACTCTGGGAGACCAAGGTGGGTGGCTTGCCTGAACTCATGAGTTCCAGACCAGCTTGAGCCAGAGTAAGACCCCATTTCTAAAAATAGTTGAGCATTATGGCAGGTGGGTGTAGTCCCAGGTACTTGGGAGGCTGAGACAAGGGAATTGCTTGAACCCAAAAGTTTGAGGTTGCTGTGAGCTATGATGCCATAGCACTTTACCCAGGGCAACAGAGTCTCTCTCTCTCTCTCTCTCTCACACACACACACACACACACACACACACACAAAGAAGTAACCAACCTAAGTGGGATGCACCTGACAGAATTTGTTTTATTTATTTATTTAGAGACAGAGCCTCAAGCTGTCACCCTGGATAGAGTGCTGTGGCATCACAGCTCACAGCAAACTCCAATTCCTGGGCTCAAGCAAGTCTCTTGCCTCTATCTCCCAAGTAGCTGGGACTGCAGGTGCCCACCACAACACCTGACCATTTTTTGGTTGCAGCCATCATTGTTATTTGGCAGGCCCGGGCTAGATTCGAACCCACCAGCTCAGGTGTACGTGGCTGGCACCTTAGCCCGCTGAGCCACAGGCGCCGAGCCTTTTTTATTTATTTTTGAGACAGAGTCTCACTTTGTTGCCTCTAGTGGAATGCCCTGGCGTCACAGCTCACAGCAACCTTTAATTCTTGTGCTCAAACGAGTCTCTTGCCTCAGCTTCCCAAGTAGCTGGGACTACAGTGCCCATCACAACGCCTGGCTATTTTTATTTATTTATTTATTTATTTTTACAGTTTTTTTGTTTTTTGGTTAGGGCCAGGTTTGAACCTGCCACGTCCAGTATAAGGGGCCGGCGCCCTGATCCTTTGAGTCACAGGCGTCGCCCCATCCCGGCTATTTTTGGAGATGAGGTCTTGCTCTAGCTGAGGCTGGTCTCAACTCCGGTGATCTGCCCACCTTGGCCTCCCAAAATGCTGGGATTATAGGAGGGAGCACCTGGCCGCAACAGTTTTTAAAACAGAAACTGATAAAACCAAAAGGGAAAATCGACAAATCCAGAATTATACTTGGACACTCCAACACTCCTGTCTCAGTAGTTAATAAGAGGAATAGAAGATCAGTAAGGATCCAGAAGACCTGACTAGCACCACCAACTAATATGCTCTGACACACACAAAATCTCACCCAACAGCAGCAGAGAATACACTCTTTTTTTTTTTCATAGAGACAAAGTCTCACTTTATCACTCTTGGTAGAGTGCTGTAGCATCACACAGCTCACAGCAATCTCTAGTTCCTGGGCTTAGGTGATTCTCTTGCCTCAGCCTCCCGGGTAGCTGTGACTACAGGTGCCCACCACAATGCCCAGCTATTTTTTTGTTGCAGTTCGGCCAGGGCCAGGTTTGAACCCGCCACCCTCTGTATATTGGCCAGCACCCTACTCGCTGAGCCACAGGCACCACCCCAGAGTATATACTCTTTCTGAATATATGTGAACATTCATCAAGATAGGCCATACTCTGGGTCAAAAAAAAAAAAAAAAACTCACCAAACTTACAAGAAATGAAATCATACAATTTATGCTCTCTAACCATAAGAGGCTTAAATTAAAATCAATAGCAGAATAATATCTGAGAAATCTCTAAATATTTGGAATTAAACCATATATGTACTTGTAAATAAGCCATGAGTAAAAAGAAGTCACAAGAGAATTTAGAAAATATTTTGAATTAAATGAAATTTTAATCTTATTTATTCATTTATTTTTATTCATTTACTTTGTCACCCTCGGTAGAGTGCTGTAGTATCACAGCTCATAGCAACCTCAAACTTTTGAGCTGAAGCAGTTCTCTTCCCTCAGCCTCCCAAGTAGCTAGGACTAAAGGCACCTGCCATAATGCCCAAGTATTTTTAGAAATGAGGTCTCCCTCTTGCTCAGGCTGGTCTTGAACTCATGAACTGAGGCAATCCATCTGCCTTGGCCTCCCAGAGTGCTAGGATTACAGGCATCCACCACACCTGGCAAACTAAATGAAATGAATTGAAATTTGGGAGATGCAGATAAAGCAGTAATTAGAAGAAAATTAATAGCACTAAAATGCTTATATTAAAAAACATTCCTTGAAATAAAAATCCAACCTTCCAAGTTAAGAAACTGGGGGAAGGCTCAGTGCCTATGGCTCAACGGGCTAAGGCGCCAGCCATGTACACCTGAGCTGGCGGATTCGAATCCAGCCCAGGCCTGCCAAAGAACAATGACGGCTGCAACCAAAAAATGGCCAGGTGTTGTGGTGGGTGCCTGTAGTCCCAGCTACTTGGGGGGCGGAGGCAAGAGACTTGCTGGAGCCCAGGAATTGGAGGTTGCTGTGGGCTGTGATGCCACAGCACTCTATCCAGGGTAACAGCTTGAGGCTCTGTCTCAAAAAAAAAAAAAAAAAAGAAAAGAAAAGAAAGAAACTGGGGGAAAAAATGAACAAATTAAAATGAAAGCAAGAAAAAGAATGGAGGTCTGGAACAGTGGCTCATGCCTGTAATCCTACCTCTCTGGGAGGCTGAGGTGGGTGGATTGCCTGAGCTCAGGAGTTCAAGACCAGCCTGAGCAAAAAGGAGATGCCATCTCTAAAAATAACCAGACATTGTGGCACTCAGAAGGCTGAGGCAAGAGGATTGCTTGAGCCCAAAAGTTTGAGGTTGCTGTGAACTACAACTACACCATACTCTACAGAGTGACAAACTTAGACTCTGTTTCAAAAAAAGGAAAAAGTGAGAGAAGAGGATTGCTTCAGTCCAAGAGGTGGAGGTTACTATGAGCTATGACAACGCCATGGCACTCTACTAAGGGCAACAACTTGAAACTCTGTCTCAAAAAGTAATAATAATAATAATAATAAAGAAAAATAAATAAAAGGTGCACTCTGGGAGGCCAAGGCAGGTGGATTGCTTGAGCTCACAAGTTCAAGACCAGCCTGAGCAAAAAGTGAGACTCCTTCTCTACTAAAAATAGAAAAACTGAGGCAAGAGGATTGCTTGAGCAAGAGTTGGAGGTTGCTGTGAGCTACGAAGCCATAGCACTCTACCCAAGGCAACAGCTTGAGATTCTGTCTCAAAAAAAAAAAAAAAAACACAAGTTGGAAAAGAAGAATAAAACTCTCTTTAGTTACAGATAAAATCTGATCATCTATATAGAAAGTCCCACAGAGCTACCTAAAAAGAAGCCACTAGAACTAATTAGAGAATTTAGCAAGATTATAAGAATGCTCAACGTACAAAAATCAATGATAGGGCAGCACCTGTGGCTCAAGGAGTAGGGAGCCGGCCCCATATGCCGGAGGTGGCAGGTTCAAACCCAGCCCCAGCCAAAAACTGGAAAAAAAAAAAAAAATCAATTATATTTCTATGTATTAGCAATGAACAGTTGAAAATTGACATTGAAAAAGCAATGGTCGGGTGGCGCCTGTGGCTCATCAAGTAGGGCGCCAGCCCCATATACTGAAGGTGGCAGGTTCAAACCCAGCCTCGGCCAAACTGCAAAAAGAAAAATAGCCGGGCACTGTGGCGGGCGCCTGTAGTCCCAGCTACTGGGGAGACTGAAGCAAGAGAATTGCCTAAGCCCTGGAATTGGAGGTTGCTGTGAGCTGTGTGACGCCACAGCACTCTACCAAGGGCGATAAAATGAGACTCTGTCTCTATAAAAAAAAAGAGAGAGCGAGAAAGAAAGAAAAGAAAAAGCAATAGTCTTTTCTTTCTGAGATAGAGTTTTGCTCTCTTGCCCAGGCTGAAGTACAGCAACATGATCATAGCTCACCGCAACCTCCAACTCTTAGGCTCAAGTGATCCTCACTCCTCTGCCTCCAAAGGGCTGGGATTACAGGCATGAGCCACCATGGGCAGCCTATACTTGCTTTTCTAGCTGCTCACAGGATGGGTCCCCCAGACATTGCTGGCAGATCTGCCATATCTGGGCCAGGGAGACACAGCCAACTGAGTGACTGTATGGTCTGAAGGCAGGTTCTTAGCCACTCCACTCTTCCATTTTACCTTCTTTCTCACAGACTCAGTCCTAGCCACCCTGCCCTGAGCCTTGGTTAAAAGGAAACAATTGGCTAGACATGGTAGGTGAGACATTGGCTTTGCCAGAAGAGGCTGAGACCAGGAGTAAGGACCAGGCCACTGAGGGGGCCTCCTAGAAAGTCCAGGTTCCCCAGAATCCTCTGAGCTTCAACACTTATAGATTCCTGGGCAGTCACATGCTCCTTGGCACTGAGTCTTACCCCTGGGGAATAACCCACTGGGTATAAACCCAACTGAAGCAGTGATACTAAAAATATAGAAATATTCTTTGACCCTCTCACTCCTGGGGGGAGAATGCCTGACCCAACCCTCAGAACCTCTCCCATATCCCACACTGGACAGGCAGTGCCAGGGCTTCCACAGGGGGAAGGGGGACCTCCAGAGAGATTCCTGAAGTCCTGGCTGGGCCCTGCATCCAACCCAGCTGCAATCCCCCTCAGCCGGCCTCCATAGCTGCCTCTGGCCTACCTCCCTTCTCTCCTTAGTCCATACAACTGTACCTTCTGGTCCCCCTGACCTCCTCTAGTACCCTTTTCATTAATTACTTAACCCTAAATTATTTACGGAGCTCCACTCCACACCAGATGCAAGGCTGGCCATGAGGATTCTGTTCCATCCCAGACTTCTTGTCCTCTGGGTTCCATCCCACCCCTTCGTCCCACTGCTCATCCCACTGCTATGCCCCAACTCAGCAGGACTTGGGTTCCCCTTGCCCATGGCACTGGGACTAGACCCTCCGCTGGGAGTAGCCTAGGAGAGCCATAGGGAGCCCCCCAGGACTGAGCCCCCTTCAGTCCCTCTCCCTCCAGCCAACCCCACCCCTCCATCCCTTCAACCCTCCCCTCGTAAGGCTCTCTCACTATCTCCAACACACAGGAATCACTCACAAATTTGAGGAGTCAGCCTCTCCCCATTTTGCTATGGACCCTCACCCCTCACACTTTGTTTGCTCCCTCCTCTGGGCTAGACAAGGACTTTCCAGCCTAAATGTCAAAGCAGAGCCTGAAGAACTCCAGGTTCTCAGAATCCTCCCTAATCCCCTAATCTCCCCAATCTGGTTTCCCCAGAGCCATCAACCCCAGCCCCCACTGGGAGAATGCAGAGGGGCAGGCAGAGATGACCCGCCCTTATCAGGGTCATCTCAGTTTACTCAGAAATTAAACCTGCCTCACAGGTCCCACTCCCCTGCAGCAAGACTCCGGAATGCAAGGCAGATTGGGGGTGGAGAACCATTTCCCCTCCTTCCGGACTCCCCCAGTGTGAAGCTCTTTACTCTACCAGACTTAGTTCTGGGAGAGGCTCACAGGGCCCCTCAGAGTCCACCATCCCCCAGGGCTGGGCTGACTATCACCCCATGCCCCTTTCCACCTTACCTCCTACCATGCCCCAGAGCAGTGGTGTGGGGAATCTGGGGGCTGCAACTCCTCCCTCACCCCGCTCTCACTTGCTCTCCAAGAGGCTCTCAGTCTGAGCAAAAAGGCCCTGAACCACAGAGGAATCTGAAAGTGGAGGGAAGGGGGCAGGCTGGTGCTGGAAGCCTAAGGTTGATATTTGCACCGGTGCTGCAAGAGGTCAGGAATGCAGCCATCAACTTTGCTATGAGAGATAAGGTGCAGCTGGTAGCTCCCCACCACCAGTCCCTAGTCTGCGCCTCCACAGGCCCCAGAAGGTTCTGAGCAGTTGGTGTGGAGCAGAGCTCAGAGGAGGATCTAGGAAAGAGCTTGGATAAGAAATCCAAGGTCTGGGTCTGATTGCTGGAGGAGTTCAAAATTCCCCTGGGCTCTTTAGTGACTTAAGGAGATACTTCTCATCCTTTGAACCATCTTTAAAATTAGACTTACTTCTATCCTCCTGGGTGTGTTAAAACCTTAATCTGCAGTAAATAATTATTATTTGTTCAATGAATGAGTGAGAGATAACTCACATCACATCCACTTTCACCCCAGGAGATAGCCTGGACGGGCTTTTTTATTCTCCTGATACCAGTGAAGAAACTGAGGTTCATAGTTAAGTGACTTCCTCAAGGGCTGGTGAGCTGGCTGACTTTAAGCTTAGTAGTAACAGCAAAAAACAGTACATTGCATGTTTCATCCATGTGCATAGTTCTGCACAACATGACTGGAACCCAGTGGGGGAACATGAAGGTAAAAGCAGGAGAAAGCCCTTTGGCTAGCTGGCACCTCTAACCTCCCAGAATTGATCCGTGCAAAACCAGTGGGCATCTGTTTGCATGTTGTTTTGCATCCCATTTGCCTCCCAGCCTTCAGCAGGCCCTGACCCTGCTGGCCAGCTCCCACTGAGTATTGTGGGGCTTTCCCCAACAGAAGGTGGCAGGCCTGGAACCATCCAGGGTCAGGCTCTGCACTTGAGCTATGTCTCCCACCTGGCTGGTCCACTGGCCCGAATACTCCCAGGTCTCTTCCCTTCCAGGCCTACCCTCTGGTCTACCCTCTCCTCAGTTCAGCTGGCAGCTTGATATGAATCAATAGGTCCATTCCAGGCCAAAGAGCACTGTCAGGCCTATAACACCAGGCCTTCCAGAAAAATGAGCTGCTAGTGCAGACAGACTTGAAGGCCCAACATCTCAGAGCTTCCCCCAGTTCATTCAGCAGGGGTTGTTGTGCAGTTTGGGACGGGAGGTGGGGGATAGGGTGGGAGTGTCCTTACCTCCATCCTTCTCACTAAGGAAGCCCCCCCCCACCCCCAGGATTAGGATTCCCCAAAGCCATACCTGGGGAAGTTTTAGTAGAGAGGAAGAGAAAAACTGGCAGCCAAGACTGAGTCTCAGCTAGAATGCTTCAAAGCTACCCGTGTCCTCTCAGGCCCCCAGCTCTGTGGGACCATTAGCATCTCAAGAAGGGATTTGGGACTCTTTTGTTCACTGCTGTTCTCCCGGCTCTCAGAACAGACCCTGGCACACAGCAGGTGTCCAATAACTATTTGTGGAATTGTAAGTGCTCTGGAAGTATCTGTGTACCCAAGGCTGCAAGCGAAGCTGATAGCCAAATATTATAAAGACGTGTCCAGGCTCAGAGCCTGCAGTATAGTGTTTACAGTACCAACCACATACACTGAGGGTGGTGGGTTCGCGTCCTGACCGGGGCCAGCTAAAACAATGATGACAACTGCAACAAAAAATAGCCAGGTGTTGTGGCAGGCACCTGTAGTCCCAGCTACTCAGGAGGCTGAGGCAAGAGAATCGCTTAAGCCAAAGAGTTTGAGTTTGCTGTGAGCTGTGACGCCATGGCACTCTATCCAGGGCGACATAGTGAGACTCTGTCTCAAAAAATAAATAAATAAGGCTCAGCGCCTGTGGCTCAAGCAGCTAAGACACCAGTCACATAACCCTGAGCTGGCGGGTTGCAACCAAAAAAAGTAGTCAGGTGTTGTGGTGGGTGCCTGTAATCCCAGCTACTTGGGAGGCAGAGGCAGGAGAATCCCTTGAGCCCAGAAGTGAGAGGTTGCTGTGAGCTGTGACGCCATGACACTCTACCCAGGGTGACAGTTGAGGCTCTGTCTCAAAAAAAAAAAAAAAAAAACTAAATAAAATAAATAAATAAAGACGTGTCCAGATCACAAAGTGTTGCAGTGAGGCCAAAGCTCTGGATTTGGGAGCAGGGAAAGGAGGCAAGAAGGGGTTCAGAGACTGGGTTCGTTTTCCAGAGTCTGAACCTGTCCAGTAAGTGAAAGGGCCTGTGTGCATTTGAGAATGTGCATCTGGTGACTCGTGCACAGGCCGCAGTGTTTGGGAACCAAGTGCCATGGGGATGGAGTGTGTGTAAACCAGCCGATTGGAAGCTCGGGTTGAGGTTCTCTTCCTCTTCTCCACCTCCCAGCGTTTCTTCCCGAGGACTCTCTGCAGGTGGAGAATTTGGGCTGAGGTAGAGGGCATCTATAGACATTCACTCCCCCACTGTACTGGCCCACCACCAGGACCCCTACATTTCCAACCTGTCAGCACTTCCTCTACCTGGGGCAAAGGGGTACGATAACGTCATTTCCTCCTGCCCCAAAGCCCAGCCTCAAGGGACACCTACACCTGCTGCCCTCCTCTGCTCTAGTCACCCTGGGGCGGTGGGTGGAGGGCGGGCCGGGCTAGCGGGGGCGGTGCCGGCCAGGCCGGGGAGGGCCGGAGCCAGGGCGCGCGCCCGCTGCGGGCCACCTGTGGCCGGGGCTTCCGAGGCGGCTCTGGGGGCAGGGGGCGGGGCCTCCCCCTGCCCCCTCCCCCCCGGCGACATAACTTAAGTAGCAGACCGCCGTCCTCCGCAGCTCGCCCGAGTCTTGTCCTCTCCTCTTCAGGCATCATGTCCTTCACTACTCATTCCACTTTCTCCAGCAATTACCGGTCCCTGGGCTCAGTCCAGGCGCCCAGCTACAGTGTCCGGCCCGCCAGCAGCGCAGCCAGCGTCTATGCAGGCGCCGGGGGCTCGGGCTCCCGGATCTCCGTGTCCCGCTCCACCAGCTTCCGGGGCGGCTGGGGGTCCGGGGGCCTGGCCACGGGGATGGCCGGGGGTCTGGTAGGAATAGGGGGCATCCAGACCGAAAAGGAGACCATGCAAGAACTGAACGACCGCCTGGCCTCCTACCTGGACAGAGTGAGGAACCTGGAGAC
>CAUYON010098489.1:0-19798 GCA_963573935.1 Arctocebus calabarensis | reverse complement strand
GGTAGAGTGCCGTGGCGTCACACTGCTCACAGCAACCTCCAGCTCTTGGGCTTAAGCAATTCTCTTGCCTCAGCCTCCCTAGTAGCTGGGACTACAGGCGCCCGCCACAGCGCCCAGCTATTTTTTTTGTTTTTGCAGTTCGGCCAAGGCCGGGCTTGAACCCGCCACCTTTGGTATATGGGGCCGGCGCCTTACTCGCTGAGCCACAGGAGCTGCCCATAAATGAATATCTTAAGTGGTAACATATCCTATCTATGACAGCATAAGTTTGTGATGGAGTCACGAGGAGGAACTAAAAGAAGGAGCAGGCTCTAGCTATAACATTTATAACATTCTTGGTAGTTGGCTTGGTGGTGACTTGAAGAATTTATGGGGTTTTATTAGGAATAACAGAAAATTAAAACATGTAGATACAGGAAAAAGTAGATTACCTGTGGGTGAAAATAGCCTGGATCATTCAGGAGCAGAGATAATATTATGTCCCTTTTCATCTTTTTGCTTCAGCACTCTTGTCCTCACCCCTCTGAGATTTTGAGCTCGTTCAAATACATCTCCTGGGAACCCATAAAAGTTCATGACGTCCGCTGGAACTTTGAGAAATTCCTGGTGGGGCCCACTGGAGTCCCTGTCATGCGCTGGTCCCACTGGGCTACAGTTAGCACAGTCAAGTCAGACATCCTGACATACTTGAAGCAATTCAAAACCCAATAAAAAGGCAGAGTTAGGGGCAGGAGCCATTTTACTTCTCACCTAAAGACTTGCTCCAAAAAAATCTGTCTTCTTGCCACACTCTCTTCTAAATGACCTCCACTTAACTGCATCACCTCCAGAATGCCAAATTTCCACTCTCCACCAAGTAGATTTGTATTCGGAAAGCTACTGCTATTTCTGTTTGCAAGAATATGTGGGTGAAGAATAAAAACATGGAAACCCTAAGTCTCCAGACTTCAAATCCACATCCATCAAAAGAAAATCATCCTTCCATGGGAAAGATTCAGTCTTCTGTTTTATCGTTAAGAACAATGTCCCTAGATAGCCCGATTGGGCAATAGTCATATAATCTAGGTTCTACTTCATAGCATGTTTTGTTACATAGGACAAACTCTAGTCAGTTTCCAGCTCTTTTCAGATCAGTCTTCATTCATGACACCTCCCCTCACCTGCCATTTTCCTGTGGGAGCCCCAAGGTAGAGTGGGAGCAGGAACATTGTCTCACAAGAAGAGAGGGCATCTCCATGCTAGTGGGACCTAGAGCCTTGCTCTGTTTAGCCCAACAAAAACTTTTCTTACTGTCAGATCTTTAGTGCAATCAGATTTTGGTACCTAGGAGGGAATGCCCTTTATCTTTTGAAGGGTGGGATTTCTCCTCTCAACCCTGGGTTCCTCAGCTTCAGAACCAGCCCTTCTACATTAATAAAATGTTTTCTGCAACATTTATGTGGTAGTTTTTTAATCTCATCTTTTGCTCGAACTCATTTTATTTCTCTCCTCCTTCTCATGCTATCACAGATGGTGTATTACCCAGATTACCTGAAACCCCCTTCGATAGAAAGATTTATCCTCTTAGATGTTCAGAAGGTTGTAACTTGATGGCTCTCAGTTGTCAACCAGTTTTAAGAATTGCCTCAGGCCAAATGTGTCCCTTTCCTAACTGGTATCCAATTACTGGTCCATAAGGCATATAAAGACCAAATACTAACTGCTCAGCTTAGGACAATTTTAAAGGGCCATTCCAGCTTCAGAGAACCCTAAGGGGTAGATTGATGGCTGTTCTTGCTTGCAGAGCAGCCCAATTTTTCCCTCTAACAAATTCTTCTTTTCTTCTCTGTTCCTCTCAACCCAGCAGATACTGATCCTGAGGTAATATACTAGTGAATTTTCTGATTGCCAATCTCTATTTTAGAGTCTGCTTTCCAGGGAACCCAACCTACAGTTGTTGATACTAAAAATGTTCTGAGAAATAAGATGCTAACATACAATTTTTGAAGGCAAATTATTCACCACCTAGTTGATAATGAGGTGATGGCATGAGCAGCCACAGGCACATAGCAGCACTATGGTATGTACT
The DNA here is from genome assembly GCA_963573935.1 of Arctocebus calabarensis. Taxonomy (NCBI): domain Eukaryota; kingdom Metazoa; phylum Chordata; class Mammalia; order Primates; family Lorisidae; genus Arctocebus; species Arctocebus calabarensis. The sequence goes on along the minus strand of CAUYON010098489.1, from coordinate 17,730 downwards.
TGTGTAAGGATATACACTAGACAGATGTGATGTATCAGGTGCTTGAGAAGCATGAGGCAAATGGCAATTATAAGGTAATCGAAGTAGATAATCATTGCTAGAGGAAATTGATGTTTTGGAGAGAGACGATGAAAGGCTAAGAATCATATATCATTAAAAAAGGCTAACTGTGGAAGTGCACCTCTGTGGAATTGTATAAAGAACTTCTCATGTCCTACAATCAAGGATACAAAAAGCTAGGGTCCAGGCCCAAGACTTAACCATAAGAATAAAGTAAGAGCTTAGGATAAGTCACGGTTTATTATTTTTTGAAATCTTCTCATTATCCCAAGCATTAGGTTCTGTCTGTTCTTCCCACAGCATGGAAACTCTAGAATCAATTGAAATTCTAGGGTATTCAAATTTATCTCTAAAGTAAGTTTCTGACTCTTCGATCTTTGCACCAAGCTCAAAATTCCTTTTCTGAAAGACTCATAGCTTCCAGATCTCTAGAGTGGAGGTATGAATGTGTAGGAATGGCTCACATTCCTTACCTGATTTTGCAAACTAGCCTGCAAGGTCCACAGTCCTTTCTAGCTTCACTTCCCCACTGCTGTCTGTCCTTTTGATAGGTATAATGGTTTTCCTTATCACCTATGACAGGGAGAGAGGGGTTTGTATACATATTGAGAACATTTGCATGTATATATTTAAGTAGTTTAGAGATGCCAGGCCATCACAGCTGTTAGCATGTTGCTAGTTTGCCTAGTATTTTTTCAGAGAAACATAACATGTCATTCTTTTGGGTAGCATACTTCCTGTTATGGTGGTTGGAAGCTGAGTGTAACAGCTTTTATTTTTCTCCACATACTCCTGAGGACCTTCTGGCTGAGCAACTACCAAAATTAAGACTAGATCAAACTTTCTTTGCTTTGAATTTTAAACTAAGTAGGAACAGAAAGGAGCATATACATTTTACTTAGAAATATTGAGTTCAGGCTCAGTGCCCCCTAGAACAGTGGTTACAGTGCCAGCCACATACACCGAGGCTGGTGGGTCTGAACCCGGTCCAGGCCAGCTAAACAACAATGACAACTGCAACCAAAAGTAGCCGGGCATTGTGGCAGGCACCTGTAGTCCCTTGGGAGGCTGAGGCAAGAGAATCACTTAAGCTCAAGAGTTTGTGATTGCTGTGAGCTATGATGCCACCGCACTCTACCAAAGGCAACATAGTGAGACTCTGCCTCAAAAAAAATAAAAAAGAAAGAAAGAAAGAAAAGAAAAAAGAAGTACTGGGTTCAACAGAAGAAAAAGTTGATACTGACAATAGAATAATGTCATAAATTATGAGAGAAAAGGACTTCCCATTTAGTTTTCTTTACTTAGTCAAATTATCAATCAAAAATGAGTGTTTTATAAAGCTATTTATAGAGGCACCCTCTCAGTAAACCCCTGGAGGTTGTTCTCCATCAAAATTATACAAGACTCAAAAAAATAAAAACATGGGGATTCAAAATAGGAAGAAGGCAAAGTACACTCCCAAGTTGATGAAAGAAAGGCCTCAGAAGAACACTTGTGTAGCATGCTTAGCAAACAACCAGTCTAGACTGAAGCAGGAAGACAAGGGCTTCAGAGAAAAGACCACTAAGAAAAGTATTAAAATTGGTAGACTATTTGAGGTGTTTCACTATGTTGAGAGTGCTTAAACTACTGGAAAATTGATTCAGGATAAATTGACTGTAGGATCATAAAAAATAAACAAAGAGTACCAGGCAGTTAATTTAATAACAGAAAACTATAATGTGTAAGAAAAAAATATCACAGTACTATATGACTCTAGTTGAATACTTAGAATAATTTTTTATAACTGATAAACTCTGAATATAAAATTACGATAAAATTAAATAATTATGGTGAGGGAAGGAAAATATACATGGAGGTGTTATGAAATCTGCAAGGGGCTTTTGGTTCGGTCTAGTTGCTCATCACACAAAGATCCAATATATTGAGGCAATGAAGGTTGCCAAGAAAGAAAGGAATTTTTTTTTTTTTTTTTAGAGACAGAGTCTTACTTTATCACCCTCAGTAGAGTGCCATGGCATCACACAGCTCACAGCAACCTCCAACTCCTAGGATTAGGCGATTCTCCTGCCTCAGCCTCCCAAGTAGCTGGGACTACAGGCACCCACCATAACACCCGGCTATTTTTTTTGTTTGCAGTTTGACCAGGGCCGGGTTTGAACCTGCCACCCTCAGTATTTGGGGCCGGCACTCTATCCACTGAGGCACAGGTGCCACCCAAAAGAAAGGAATTTTTTAATATTAAAAATGTCTTGTTGGGAGAACAGGAGAAGCTGCTTTAAATTCATAATGGAGGCTCGGCGCCTGCGGTTCAAGGGACTAAGGCGCCAGCTACATACACCTGAGTTGGTAGGTTTGATTCCAGACCAGGCGGCCAAACAACCAAAAAATAGTCTGACATTGTTGTGGGCGCCTGTAGTTCCAGTTACTTGGGAGGCGGAGAGAATCACTTGAGCCTAGGATTTGGAGGTTGCTGTGAGCTGTGATGACACACCACTCTACCCAGGGCAACAGCTTGAAACTCTGTCTCAAATAAATAAATAAATAAATTCATAATGGAGATCATGGGCTTTTAAAGGAGAGGCCCGTGTGCTTGGGCCAGGTCACGGTGTAACTAACTAAGGGCTGCTTTGGTGGCAGGTTGTGGGGAATGGTGAGTCTTGGTGTCAGTAAGTCTGCCCAGGAGACTTCAGAATCTCAACCTTTTTGTAGAAAATCCATTATTTCTGGGAAACATCTCAAAAGGTCTAGTAGTTAACAGAGAGGATTGTAAAACATATAAGGGTCATTAAAAATTTGTTCATAGAGGCTTGGCACCTGTAGCTCAGTGGCTAGGGTGCCAGCCACATACACCAGAGGTGGCAGGTTAGAATCCAGCTCGGGTCTGCCAAACAACAATGACAAATACAACAAAAAAAATAGCCAGGCTTTGTGGCTGGTGCCTGTATCCCAGCTACTTGGGAGGCTGAGGCAAGACAATCACTTAAGCCCAAGAGTTGGAGGTTGCTGTGAGCTGTGACTCCATGGCACTCTACTGAGGGCAGCATAGTGAGACTCTGTCACACACACACACACACACACACACAAATTGTTCATAGTACAATTATAGAGAGATGAATAATGCAATAAAGGTATCTCCAGGGATCAACTCCCAGCACGACAGTGAGAAGAACCCTGCAGACCTGTTCCCAAGTGAAAATGGTGAAAATTATTTTTTTTAATTGACCATTTAAAGTCTCTGGAAAAGGTCCTAAAGTGTATATGTTAAGTGAAGAAATATCTATTCAAGAAAATCTACTAAAATTGGTCCATGTTTTTGAACCAGTGCCATGATCTGAATGTGTTTCTCCAAAATTCACCTGCTGAAATTTAATCACCAATATGATAGTATTAAGAGATCTTTGGGAGGTAATTAGTAGGGAGAGTTTTATTTAGAAATATTATTTAATGAAAGTTATAAGCCCTCAAGAATGGGATTAGTGACCTTATAAAAGAGGTGGGGGAGCTTATCACTCCTTTCACCTTTCCGCCATATGAGGATGCAACTAGAGACACCATCTTTGAAGCAGACTGAACAAGTCCTCCCCAGACATTGAATCTACTGGTGCCTTAATCTTCAACTTCCCAGCTACCAGGACTGTAAGAAATAAATTTCTATAGTTTATAAATTACTTGGTCTAAGGTATTTTTTTTTTGTAATAGCCCAAACAGACTAAGAGAACCAGTATTGCTTCCTCCCTCCCCACCACCTCAGTGAGATGAAAACTCCACTACAGACTGGTAAAATGAAGAATATAATACTCCCTTACTCCCCAGCTCTCAGTCTGAGGGCCACTATCCTGGGAGGGATATGGCATTGGCATTTTTTAATCCTGTGCCCAGCTAGTGATTGCTGAAGTTCCAGTGATTGCAGATGAAAAATGGTGGCTCTCTTTTTTACCAATTCCTCTCATGGAATGGAAACTCTATCTTGGGGCCACTGACGATGAATTGTCCCATCATCACCTTCAAAGCCTTAGCTCAGAGATTTTGCCTGGGGAGAACGGGGGGACATCAAATAGACGACTCCTAATCTCTTCCCCCCAAAACTGACTGTTTTGTAAGACAGTTGGGGATGTTCTAACCTAAAGATGATCTTAGAAATAGTGAAGGTTTCATGAAATTCACTGGAGAGGCTAATCTGTAAGCCACCTGGTTTGCAGGGGAAAATCAAACAGTGACCTGAGAAACTCTTAAGTATCCAGAATTTCATGGGATTGCTCTCCCCCAGTGTATTGTTAAAAACAATGGAATAGTTGACTACCAGGAAAATATAACAAGTATAAACATATCTATACCTAATGACAGAACAACAAAATACATGAAGCAAAAACTTAAATGAGGGGAAAAATTGACAATTCAGCAATAATAGTTGGAGAGCTTAATACCTCACTTTCAATAATGGGTAGAACTAGGCAGAAGACAAGAAAGGAAATAGAAGACTTGAACAACACTATAGACTAATTAGATTTAATAGACATTTATAGAACCCTGTACCTAACAACACCAAATACATTCATCTCAAGTGCACAGAGTACATTCTCCAGGATAGACCAGAGATGAACAAAACAGACATAAAATACATGGTAAAACAAACCCTGTTACATTTAAAAGGATCAAAGTAATACAAAGTGTTTTTACCATCCATAATATATGAAGTTAGAAATTAACAACAGGGCAGTGCCTGTGGCTCAAAGGAGTAGGGCGCCGGCCCCATACAACAGACAGAGGTGGCGAGTTCAAACCCAGCCCCAGCCAAAAACTGCAAAAAAAAAAAAGAAAGAAAAAAAGAAATTAGCAACAGAAAGAAGTTGAGGGAACTCACAAATCTGTTGAAATTAAACATCACATTTTATTTTATTTTATTACTATTATTATTATTTAGACAGAATTTCATGCTATTGCCCTGGGTAGAGTGCTATCGCATCACACCTCACAGCAATCTCCAACATTTGAGCTTAAGCGATCCTCTTGCTTTAGCCTCCCAAGTAGCTGGAACTCCAGGCGTCCGCAACAATGCCTGGCAATTTTTTTCTTTCTGATCTAAAATTTTTATATACAGATTTAAACTTTTTTGATGAGACATAATTGTTTTTGTTTATTAGAATTTTAAAATATTCATATAAAACATTATTGCACTCTAATGAGAGACTTAATAAAAATGACTTAAGCACTATTATATTTCCCTCTTTGTTCCCTAGTTCATATTAAGTTTCATTTTATGAATTTGGGTGCCATACAATTTTGTTCATTAAAAACTTTTATCCCCACAAAAAAAAAGAAAAAGAAAACTTTTATCCTTTCAGTAAGTAATGTCATAATTCTTTATAATAAATTAATTTTATCAAAGTACTCCAATGTAATGCATTTTGTTCTGAATTCAGCTTTATTACTATTTATAACAACTCTCCCGCTGTTTTTTTGTCTGCGCTTGCCTGGTAGTTTGTTTTTTCCCACTCTTTTCCATTCAACTTTTTTGCCTTTCTTCACTTCAGAAGTACTTCTTGTATATAGCATGTGGTTAGCTTTTGTTTTGTGAGCTAAGCTCAGAATTCTTTCCTTTTTTATTTTTATTTTTTTTATTGTTGGAGATTCATTGAGGGTACAAGAAACCATGTTACACTGATTGCATTTGTTGGGTAAAGTCTACCTAACAATCCTGTTTTGCCCCCAAAAGGTGTGGCACACACCAAGATCCCACGCCCCTCACTCCTTCCCTCTCTCTGCTCTTCCTTTCTCCATCCCTCCTTCATTCTTTCTCTCTCTGCTCTTCCCTTCCCCCACCCCCACCGTGTTATTAATCATTAATCATTAATTGTCCTCATATCAAAATAGAGTACATGGGATTCATGCTTCTCTATTCTTGTGATGCTTTACTAAGAATAATGTGTTCCACTTCCATCCAGGTTAATACAAAGGCTGTACATTCTCCATTTTTTAAATGGCTGAATAGTATTCCATAGTATACATATATCACAGCTTGTTAATCCATTCCTGGGTTGGTGGGCATTTAGGCTATTTCCACATTTTGGTGATTGTAAACTGAGCTGCAATAAACAGCCTAGTGCAAGTGTCCTTATGATAAAAGGATTGTTTTCCTTCTGAGTAGATGCCCAGTAATGGGATTGCAGGATCAAATGGGAGGGCTAGCTCGAGTTCTTTCAGACTTCTCCATACTTCCTTCCAAAAAGGTTGTATTATACATTTCACATTTTTTAAAGCTTAATAATTTTTACTCTTTTATTAATAAAAGAAAAAAGGTTGTATTAGTTTGCAGTCCCACCAGCAGTGTAAAAGTGTTCCCTTCTCTCCACATCCACGCCAGCATCTGCAGTTTTGAGATTTTGTGATGTGGGCCATTCTCCCTGGAGTTAGATGGTATATCAGGGTGGTTTTGATTTGCATTTCTCTAATAATTAAGGATAATGAGCATTTTTTATATGTTTGTTAGCCAATCATCTGTCTTCTTTAGATAAGGTTCTATTCATGTCTCTTGCCCATTGATATATGGGATTGTTGGCTTTTTTCATGTGGATTAATTTGAGTTCTCTATAGATCCTAGTTATCAAGCTTTTGTCTGATTCAAAATATGCCAATATCCTTTCCCATTGTGTAGGTTGTCTATTTGCTTTTGTTGTCTCGTTAGCTGTACAGAAGCTTTTCAATTTAATCAAGTCCCATTTGTTTATTTTTGTTCTTGTTGCAATTGCCATGGCAGTCTTCTTCATGAAGTCTTTCCCCAGGCCGATATCTTCCAGTGTTTTTCCTATGCTTTCTTTCAGGATTTTTGTTGTATTATGCCTTAAATTTAAGTCTTTTATCCATCTTGAATCAATTTTTATGAGTGGAGAAAAGTGACGGTCCAGTTTCAGTCTTTTACATGTGGATATCCAGTGCTCCCAGCACAATTTATTGAATAGAGAGTATTTCCCAAGGTATGTTCTTGATTGGTTTATCAAAGATTAGGTGATTGTAAGATGTTAGTTTCTTTTCCTGGTTTTTGTTTTTTTTTTTTTTTTGATATCTGGGTCTACATTCTCTAATGCCCTTTCAGACTTGACCTTACTCCCACTATTATTATTGATTTTATTTCCTTTCTTTCTTTCCTTTTTTTTTTTTTTTTGCCTCCCAAGTATCTGCTACTACAGGTGCCTGCCACAATGCCCACCTATTTTTTTGTTGCAGCTGTCATTGTAGTTTAGCAGGCCGGGGCCAGGTTCAAATCTGCTAGCCCTGGTGTATGTGGCTGGCACCTTGACCCCTTAGCAACAGGCGCTGAGCCTATTATTGATACAATTTCATACTAAGTTAAATATCAGTTGCATTTAGGTCCTGTACTTCCAGTTTTGTTTTAATTTCAGGTTAATGTAGGAGTACAAACAACCAGGTCACAATATTTGAATGTGTTAGGTAGAGTCCCTCTTTTAGTTGTGTCCTGTACACAAAAGATGTTCATATAACCCTACATTGTGCACATTAAGTGAGAGCACACCAATCCCACCATCTTCTCTCTCACTTCTCCTTCATTCCTCCCCCCCGAACTTGAATTGAATTGAGTTTTTCTCTTCTGTAACTGTGTATTAGATTGTCTGCTGTCTTCATATTAGTATTGAGTTCATCAGATATTTGTTTTTCCATTCCTGTGAAGCTTTACTAAGAAGAATGTATTTTAACTTCATCCAAGTTAATACAGAAGATGTGGGCTTGGTGCCCATAGCTCAGTGGTTAAGGCACTGACCACATACACAAGGGCTGGGGGATTTGAACTCAGCCCAGGCCTACTAAACAATGACAACTGCAATAACAAAAGAAATATCAAGGCATTGTGGTGGGCACCTATAGTTCTAGCTACTTGGGAGGCTGAGGCAAGAGAATCGCTTAAGCCCAAGAGTTAGAGGTTGCTGTGAGCTGTGACACCAAAGCACTCTATCAAGACTGAGACTGTCTCAAAAAAAAAAAATACAAAATATGTGAAGTCACCATCTTTTTATGGCTGAATAATATCTCATGGTGTGCATGTACCACACTTTGTTAATCCATTCCTGAGTTGATGAGCGTTTGTTTCCATATTTTGCCAATCGTAAATTGAGGTGCGATAAACAATCTAGTGCAAAAGTCCTTAAGATAAAATGATTTTTTCTTCTTCTGGATAGGAGTAGAACTGCAGAGTCAAATGGGAGGTCTAGTAGTAGACCTAGCAGTAGAATTGCAGAGTCAAATGGGAAGTCTAATTTGAAATCTTTGAGGATCCTCCATACTTCTTTCCAAAGAGATTGTATTAGTTTGCGTTCCTACCAAGACTGTGAATGTTCCCCTCTCTCCACATCTGTACCAGCATCAGCAGCTTTGGGACTTTGTAATGTAGACTAACCTTGCTGGGATTTGGTGATATCCCAGAGTGGTTTTGATTTGCATTTCTCTGATAATTAGGGACAATGAGCATTTTTTTTCGTCTTTCTTAGAGAAGGTTCTATTCATGTCTCTTGCCCAGTGATCTACAGGATTGTTAGGATTTTTTGCTGTTGTTGTTGATGGTATCACACCAGAATTCTGTCAAACCTTCAAAGCTGAGTTTGTATCCAAACTGCAGAACCAATTCCAAAACATTGAGAAGGAAGGAATCTTCACCAACACATTCTACAAAATAAACATCTCTCTGATACCAAAACCAGGAAAGGACTCCACTAAAAAGGAGAACTACAGCAAGTTTCACTGATGAATTTAGATGCAAAAATACTCAATAAAATCTTAGACAATAGATTACAACTACACATTAAAAAACTTATACATGATGATCAAGTAGGCTTCATCACAGGGTTAAAAGGCTGGTTTAACATATGCAAACCCATAAATTTAATTCACTTTATCAATAGAAGCAAAAACAAAGACCATATGATCCTTTCAATAGGTGCATAAAAAGCATTTGATAAAATTCAGCATCCTTTTCTAACAAGAGTACTTAAAAATATAGGCATAGGTGGCACATTTCTTAAACTGATTGAAGTCATCTACAATAAATCCAGAGCTAATATAATGCTGAATGGAGTAGAACTGAGAGCTTTCCACTTAGAGCTGGAACCAGACAAGGATATCCATTATCACCACTACTATTCAACATAGTGCTGGAGATTCTAGCTAATAGAATCAGGCAAAAGAAGGGTATAAAAGGCATCCAAATGGGGACAGAAAATGTCAAACTCTTGTTCTTTGCCAATGGTATGATCTTATAGTTAGAAAACCCCAGAGACTCAATGATAAGACTCCTGGAAATGATCAAGTAAAAGAGTAAGGTCTCAGGGTATAAAACCAATGTCCACAAATTAGTAGCCTTTGTAAATGCCAATAACAGCCAAGTCAAGAAGCTAATCAAAGATGCAATTGCCTTCACAATAGCTTAAAAAAAAAAAAGAAAGAAAGAAATACCTAGGAACATACCTAACTAATGAGGTGAAGGATCTCTACAAAGAAAATTATGAAATCTGAGAAAAAGAAACATATCATGCTCTTGACTGGGAAGAATCAACATTGCTAAAATGTCCATATTACCCAAAGCAATCTACACATTAAATGCAATACCCATTAAAATACCAGCATTGAACACTTAAGAATACAGGCATTGGTGGCACATTTCTTAAACTGATTGAAGCCATCTGTGACAAACCCACAGCTAAAATCACACTGAATGGAGTGAAACTGAAAGCTTTTCCACTTAGAACTGGAACCAGACAAGGTTGTCCTCTATCACCACTACTATTCAACATTGGGCTGGATGTTCTTACCAATGCAATCAGGCAAGAGAAAGAAATAAAATGAATCCAAATGGGGACAGAGAAAGTCATGCTCTCACTTGTTGTCAATGATATGATTTTATATTTAGAGAACCCCGAGACTCAACCATAAGACTCCTGGAAGTGATCAAAAAATACAATAATGGATATACAATTTCAGGATATAAAATCAATGTCTACAAATCAGTAGCTTTTGTATATGTCAACAATAGCCAAGTTGAGAAGCTAATCGAGGACACAATTCCCTTCACAGAAGCTTCAAAAAAATGAAATACCTAGGAATATACCTAACTAAAGAGGTAAAGGTCCTCTACAAACACTAAGGGGAATAATTTTCCCCGAAATTCCATGGCCAGGTGGTGCACTTCTAAATAAACTCCTTTTAATATATACCAAGAAACTTAATAATAGCTAATGCTGAGTGAGGAATAGTTGTGATGCTTTGTATATAGTTCTGTTAATAATCACAACAACTTTTTAAGATAGATGAGCATGATTGTAGATGGGTTACTACAAGATTGAGCAACTTGCTGAAATTCCATGACTTGGTCCCAAGACCAAACCCACACATTCTGACACCAGAGCCCTTGCTTTTAGCCCATAGTCTAGACTGTCTCCCTGGTCCCGCTACTGACTGAATTATGTCCCTCCAGATTCATACGTTGAAGCCTTAACCTCCAGTATACCCATGATGTGACCATATTTGGAAATGAGACTTTAAAAAGATAATTAAGGTTAAATGAGATCATGTGGGCAAGTCCTAATCCAACGTGACTGGTGCCCTTCTAATAAGAGGAAGGGACACAAAGGATGCTCATCCATAGAGAAAAGGCTTATGAGAACATGGTGAGAAGATAGCATTCTGCGAGCCAAGGAGAGAGAGCTCAGGAGAACCCAAACCCACTCGCACCTTGATCTTGGACTTTCAGCCTCTAGAACTGGCAAAAACTAATATAAATATTTACAAAATTATGATCAGTTATGCTATTAGCAACAGTGAACTATTAAAAGCAAACTCAAGACCCATAAATAGGAGAATGAATAAATAAAACCTGGTTTATTGAAAGGATGAAACTCTATAACGGTGTTAAATAGAATGACTTTAATCTTTATGGATTAATAGGAACAGATCTCAAAAATCACATTAAGTGAAAAAAAATTGAAGATGATACATCATAAAATATAAAATCATTTATGTGAATTTAAAATACATGCTGCAAATAACAACACATATAAAAACTGACCTAAAGATATGGTATGGTTTTTCCACTGGTTTGCAGGATTGCCCCCACAGACACAAAGAAAGAAAAGCACCAGGGCATCAGAAACAGATGGATGTCTGAGCTTATCTGGAATAGTGAGAATACTATACAAAAAGGACTTTAAAGATAAGAAATGCTAATTCATTAATTATTCTTTGATCTCCTTTGTATTTTTTATCTCAACATGAAGATATTCCATGAAAGAAAAAAAGAAAATTCCAGTTGAAAATTATTTTATAATTATATTCTAATATTCTAGTACTCCAATTAGCTAAGAGCAGTCCAGAAATTCCTAAGAATACATCAAGCTTAAATGAAATTAAAAAAAAAAAATTAGCACACTGTAAGTGACCCAAACAAATTTACAAAGCTGTGTCCTAGGAAGTAACACTTTAAGAATGTGTTTTAACTCTGTTGTTGATATTCATATATTTAAACTTGACCTTGTTTCAGAACCACTTTTGTGTCTCATGAATTCCAAATGGAAGTTGAAACTTTTGCTATAACACACTTGCTATTTAAGTGGGAAATGAGGAAAGGCTGTGATGAAATAAAACATTTATTTTCTCATGATCTACACCATAATTTGGGGGAGGTATAATAATAGATGTAAATAGATGATTTTTCTTCATTTCCCCCCCACTCATCCAATAAGTAGGCGAAACAAAACAATCTGGAAATCATCTTTGATAGCATCACTTACATACATTATAGTTTCCTTGAATGGAAAAAATAAAGTTTTCACAGCCAAACAGTAAGGGGATCTGTATATTCTAAGCACCCCCGTTAGTGAGAAGGATTGTTTCTTCACTTGCAGATTAGCCGAAAGTGTGGACTTCGGAGAAAAGTAGAACTTGCTTCAAATTCCAGTGCTCAAACTCACTGACTTCCCTAGATGACTTGCAATAAGTTACTTCATCTTTCTGTGGCTTAATTTTTTTGCTCAAAATTCCATGAAGTATATGTGGCTCACATGAAAGTTTTGTGATAGACTGATCCATTATTTCACTTCCAAGAAACCCAGGCAACAGCACCCTTTTGGATTCACCCATGCTCAGCTTATTGATGTCACTGGGAGGGCTTCGTTTGTTTCCATCCACATCAATTTTAAATTTCTTGATTTTTGCATACCTCAGAACTTTTGTAATAACCCATATATAAAGTATTATCATTATAATTCATATGAAAACCATGTCATATAGAGAGTAAGAATATACATCCCTGAGCAGACTCCTAGGTTTGAAGTATGGCTGTATGACTTCCCAGCTGGGTGACATTGGGACATCATCATTTGTGTTCTTGACATTGCCTGGTCTGGAAGGAAAGAATTACAGACAGCACCTATCTCATACATTGCTGGAGTATTCATCAGATTGATACATGGAAGGTGCTTAGAATAATGGTATATTAGTAGCCTTCACTATATGTTTGCTACCATGATAATGATGATGCAGTGATTGCAGGATTAGATCTAACATATGAAAACTGCATGACACTTAAACAGAGGTTTTATAAACAATAGTTATTGAGACCCAACAAAACCTGACAATTTGTCTGAAAGAGAGAGAGACAGAGAGAGATGAAGGAAAGAAGAAAAGAAAAGAGAAGTTGCCTATAAAATAAATACAGTCATGGATCAAAAAAGAGTCAATGATTCTCTTTTCTGGACCTTAAACTATATCCTTGTCTTTTAACCAAACTTCTAGGGATGTGCAGCATCAACTTTTCACATCACCAAAGTTACCTTTAAAACATAGAAATGATATTAGTCTCTGTGAAAAGAGATTCAAAACCTCCAAATCAGAAGGTAATTCTAGCAATCTGTATTCAACCCTTCGGGGGATTAGAGTGGGGGCGTTGCACCTCACTGAGAGAGGATGTGTCTCTTTGAGAGGTAAGGATGTGCAAGGCCCCTGTGGCCTGGCAGAGCTTATGCAGCTTTCAGTAGCCCCTAATTATCTCCTGGAAGTAATCTGAGCACTGAGATAACCCAACTTATTGAAAACACACAAAGAGGTGAGGGCACTAATTACCCCCAAAGGGCATTTTGGGTTCTTGTTGGTGTGGCTGAAATACATCCCAGACCTTTCTGGTGTTCAATTGTGCCCTGCTTATTCAAATTCCTATCCTCAGACTTAAAGGCTTGGATCAAAGGGAGATTAAAAGAAATCCAGATAGAAACACAGTTGGTGGTTTCAGCCTCAAATGATAATTAATTTACCCTCTTTCACTTCAGCCAGTTGTACAAACATGCTGCTAGGAACTTAAAAAATGGCACAGTTAAAATCTTGCAGCCCAACTATCATCACATAAGGGGAAGGTAAAGGAGGTTGAAACAGGTCTGCACATTGAATCCCTCCACTGAATCCCTGCCTGCATATCTATGGAAAATTGATATAAGTGTGGATGTTGATAATTGATTTTGTTACTGATTCATACCCCTCCTTTTCCCATATATTACATATCTCTTTAGAAGTGTGCTATCCACTGTGGTAGCCACTAGTCACATGTAGCTAATGAGCACTTGAAACATAGCAGGTCTGGCCTGAGGCGAGCTGTAGGGGTGAACTACAGCTTTCGGAACCTTCATGCAAGTAATGGAAGGATATAAGATATCCTTCTCAGGGATAATGTTAGATGTTGATGTCCTGTTGATAATGTCCTGAATGTATTAGAGTAGAGGCTTTAATAATATTACCTGTTATTTTATATTTTTCAATATAGCTACTACAAAATTTATGATGACATGTGTGGCTTACGTAATGTTTCCATTTGACAGCTATTCTAGAAGCAGAGCAGGGAGGGCTACGCAAGGGACCCTGGGTGGATCCTGGCCTAGGACCAGGGAGTCCAGGGAGCACTCCTCTTCCCAGTCCCTCTTCATCAGATTGATACACGGGTGGGGAGGGCAAAGTCACAACCTTCAGGAGCCTGTCTTGTCTATAAAATAGAGATGATAATTACAGTACATGTACATATACCTATCACATTCTAGAGTATTACAATTTAACATATATAATGGTCTTAGAATGTACTCGAGCATAATACATATCCCCTGAAATTAGCTAAGACTCTACTGTTGTGGGACTGATACTGGGAAAGTGACACAGAGAATGCAGTACAGGGAAAAGGGGGCATAAGAGTTGCTGGAAAAAGAAATAATTTGATCCAAATGTCTATTTCAGGTGTAAAGTAACTGTGATTGAGAGAGGGATTTACCCCAGGTCATACAACCTGTTTGGGACTGAGCCGGGGTAGACTTCAGCTGTCCTCCCACCTTAGCAATCCTCCCTGATACCACTGAGCCTCACCTCTGCACTCCTGAATCCAGCCTTCCTCCCTATTTACTCTTCTGGTATACAATTAGCCAAAGAGAAAAAATGAAAAATCTCTATTCCTTTCAAAATGATGATAGAAACTCCAATACCTTTCCACTGAGGTCTATCTCCGTCAGAGCATTAGTGTCTTCCCAAGAGACATTCCATATAATGTCCCCAATCCTCCTTGGGAATCCAATATTGAAATACAGGAAAAACTTCATGCAAGGTTGGCTTCTCAGACTGCAGCTCCAATCACACAAGACTGGGCTAAGATAGAGTAGGTGATTGACAGACAGGACTGACGTCAGATGCAGGGGCTTACAGAGTGGGTACAGGTGTTGGAATGAACAACCTTCAGACAGAAGCTAACTAGGCTACTAGGCTAGGATTTAGACGCAGGAGTTTGCAGAGTGGGCACAGAGTGCTAAAGCTAAGGTAGGTAGGGTGATCACCACAAACAAGAAGGGGCTTCAACTGGCATGTCAGCTACCTAGGACATCGTACATGAACTTTGGTTAATTACAGTATCACTTGGACTGTGGTTTTAAAAGTTCTCTGCTCTTGAAATCATGACAGTTCTGAAACAGGGTATATAAAGCATGAAAATGGGAGGGAACACAATTCTAGGAATTATTTCCTGAATTCTTAGGAAAAACCAACCTCCTAGCCTTGAATATTGTTTCCCACAATTATCAAGAAGTCGGAAGACCACATACACCTTCCTTTTGGTACCACAGCTCTTTCCGAGCCTATCTGTTGCTTTTCTCTTGATGGAGCGTACTTTCACTTTCAATACAAGTGCTTGGCTTACATGGTGCATCTGAAATTCTTTTCTTGGATGATCACCAAGAACCTGAAAATACCTCCAGTGAGAGGCCGGTGACGGCCATGGTCAAGCCATCCAGCAGGTTCCTTCCTTGCCTCATGTCCTCTTCCTGGTGCTCCTGCCCCAGCCAGGCCTGTGTTTCAGTTCTCAGCCCTTTCAAGTCTTCATTCAAATGTCATCTTTTCAGTGGGCACTTTCACAGGCTCTATTTGAGTTTGCAATCCCTCTCCTTCTTCCCTGCTTCATTCTTCTCTACTGTAGAGCTAATCTATTGATCTTCCACAAAATTTACTACATTAAGACTGTATCATTTGTCACCCCGCCCTAGAATGTTAGTTCTATATAACTCACTACAAAAGTTTTGAGACAGAGTGTGTTATGGTCCATTATTTTACTTCTAAGAAGTAAACAGTGTCCTTTCTGATTTACCCACATAAATTCAATTTGCTTGGCTTATGGGTATTGCTTCATCTGTTTCTGTCTGTGTAAGTTTTATGTTTCTGAAGTTATATGTGACTCAAAACTTTAATGACTCGCGTAGAAGACAAGGCTTTCTACTGCATGGAAGAGGGGTTGGCACATATAAATTATTGATAAAAGTTGTTGAATACACATAGGACTAAAGGGTAAATGTTAAAAATGTTCTTTTCATGTCAATGCTCAATATTGGAGAAAGAATTATAGCTTAATGGTTAAGGAACTGTCTTTGGAGACAGACTTGGTTTTGAATTCTGGCTCAGTCACTTATTAGCTATGGGACCTTCAGAAAGATACTTCATTTCTCAGACCTTCACTTTTCTCATCTATGAACAAAGAATTACAACACCCATCTTATAGGGTGATAATGGGGAGAAATTTACAAGTTACAAGTAAAGAACACCAGCAAAAGGCCAGGCACAAATTAGCCTGGAAAATTGTAAATAGTCATTTTCTAAGAAATTCTTGAGTGGGCCTATAGTTGTTGAGCAACTGCCGGGCCACATAAGATTAAACACAATTAAAATCAAGAAAGAGGGTGCTCTGCAAGTTCCCCACTATTGGGCACAATGTAGGGGTATATAGCACACTTCCAGGCTGAAGGACACAACTATAACTTGGACTTGGAAATTTATCTCACAAACACAAATAATGTAAATTAATTGTACATACCCTCATACTAGTCTGAAATTAAATATATATTCTCAGCACTCCAACATTAAGAGGTCAAGTTATTGCTCTGCCTCCCCAGCAAGACACAATCTGAAAGCCCCCAAGGGTAAGCCCGAGTAACTGATGCTATATTAGCATAGCATGACTTCAGAATATCATATCATCCTGGGTTCTGACATGTCCATATTCAAAAAACTAGATGGTAGCAGATTGATGCTTAAGGTATTTCAAGTCTTGTTTCATTTTAAAGAACTCATTTCTCGGTATCTAAGATTTATGACTGACCCAGAGGGGTCAGCTGAGAATGACAAGGAGCTCAGAGGAGAGATCATATAAAGACTTTTAAGTTTTCTCTCTAGACTCTTCCCAATTAAAAAGAAGGCTTTCTCGACATCTGATTTCCAGTCCAGAATGTAAGGAGAATAGGATTCATAACTTCCATCATCACTGAAAATAAAACTAACAAACTGAAAACTGAGGCAGTGGTTTTTCCTATGACGTCAAGTCTCCGTTATATCGAAAAAGACTCCTTTTTTTTTTTTTTTAAGACAAGAGAAGTAGGATCAACAGAGAGGTTTATTTTTTATTTATTTTTTTATTTGCAGTTTTGGCCAGGGCCAGGCTTGAAACCGCCACCCCCCAATATATGGGGCCAGTGCCCTACTCCTTGAGCCACAGGCGCCGCCCCCAAAAGACTCCTTTTGGAGAGACTTGATGTCATCGGAAATCCACTGCATCAAAAGTTGATTAGACAGATAAGCAACTCCAGAGCATCCCAATTTTCTGCAGCAGCAGCCCAGGAGCAAAACACACCACTGAAAACACACCATGGGAAAGAACTGCAAGGTTCAGACCTTAAGTCTCTAGAGCAGTGATTTTCAACTGGTGTGCTGCAAGAGGATCTCAGGTGTGCTGTGAAACTTTAAATATCAATTAAATTATTTTCAAAAGAAATTCAAGCACAGCAAATATGTTCTTTTTTTTTTCCTCTTTGAGACAGAGTCTCATTCATTTGCCCTGCAGTAGAGTGTCATGGCATTATAGCTCATAGCAACTTCAAACTCATGGGCTCAAAAGATCCTCCTGCCTCAGCCTCCTGAGTAGCTGTTACTAAAGGCACCCACTACAATGCCTGGCTGTTTTCTGAGATGGGGTCTCACTCTTGCTCAGGCTGGTCCCAAACTTCTGAGCTCAAGCAATCCACGTGCCTCTGTCTCCCAGAGTGGTAGGATTACAAGAGCCACCGTTTTATTCTTTCTTTTAGTCAACATAATCTAGGTGTGCCT